>PVKC010023013.1:0-17446 GCA_004027635.1 Crocidura indochinensis
TTTCTTTCTTTCTTTCTTTCTTTCTTTCTTTCTTTCTTTCTTTCTTTCTTTCTTTCTTCTTTGTCTTTCATTCTTTTCTTTTTTTCTTCTTTTCATAGTTCATTTTTAATCTTAGAGAGCCTCCAAGTGGCTGGAATGATCTACTGGTTTGTCCACATTTACACATGGCAATTCCATACAGATATTTGGATGGCCAAATGATTCTTGACACAATGAGCTTGAACTTGACACCATTTTTTTATTTTAGGGATTTTTTAAATTTAAATAATTGTTAATCTTTTTCTCTTCAGTGTGTTTTTTTTTCTATTTTAAAGATTTTTTGATCCATTCCATTCAATGTCTGACCACCATTTTCCTAATGCTATTTTTCTAATGGTCATCCTTGTCTTGGTTATAGACCCAGAATATATGAAGCATGCCAGAATACAGGAAAGACTGGTCTTTCCTTATAGAATTTAGAAGTGTTATGTCCTTTTCTTCTAAAAGTTCAAGACAGAGTCCTCTTTGAGATGGTATGACTCAGTTCACAATCTTCTGTTAGTACTCAGCACAGAATAGCAACTCATCCACTGCTAATGTTCTTCATTTTAAAGGTCTACATTACCTTTTTTGTAATATTGCAGTGCGTCTGCTAATTTAGTAATTCTATTATCACCAATCTCCATCATTATCTCTGCTCAAAGTGCTTCTTAAACTCACTGCACAGGCAGGTACACAGTTAAAATAGATTGAACTTCTTACAAAGAAGACTCCTGTTAGCTGAGAGCCTATTTTCAAATGAAGAGCAAATATATTTATTTCTTCATGTTTGAGGTGGAGGGGAGGCATAGCCACTGTCAGGTATGTTACCTGGGAATCCGTTTGTGGCATCAAAACTAAATAGCCTGACTGACTGACTGTCCTTAGGAAATGCTGAGACAAGCACAGCCTGGAGGGCTTTGGAAAGTTCTGTATTCATTGCTTCAGAGTGATAGTCCTGAATTTTTCCTCTCTTTACCTATTCCTTTCTGTTACTGCCACACCAGTCAGTAGTTTGCATATGTTCTTCTATTATAATTTCTTTTTTTGGGGGGGATTTGGGTCACATCTGGCAGTGCTCAGGCTCTATGCTCAGAAATCGCCCCTGGCAGTCACAGCTGGGATTCAAATCACCATCCTTCTGCATATAAGGCAAATGCCTTTCCTCCACACTATCTTTCTAGCCCCTCTATTATAATTTCTGATAAATGTCCAGTTTTTGTTAAATGTCTGGTCCTTGCTTGAAGAACTGTTTTCTAGATGAAGTTTGAAAGATCAACTTTCCAGACTTCATTCCTAGAAGGTTTAACACTGAAGATAGTGCTAAACTAATAAAAAGTATGACTCACTCTGACAGCTGCTTGTTTAGGGCCTCTGAGAGTGAATGCCAAGAAAAAAGGAGACGTTAGTATTTTTTTGAACTATGATCTTTTTTTTTGTTAGTTTCAGTATTAAATTATTTTTCTCCCAAACTAATTGCTCTGATTACTGTGCATGTCCTCAGTCTTCTTTCTTTCATAGGCAGTATAGACACTGAAAACAGCCTCAGTCATTAGGGGAGAAAAGAGACTCAAAGGTCATATCCACAGGGGCTAAGTGACCTATTAGGATCAGAGTCCTAAGCTACTGCAAATTGTACCTGGTCACATAATCATTTTGTTGTCAAAGCTGCTCCCCCCACCCTTTTACTTTCTTTGGCTCTGTTTCAAGCTTATTTTTGGAACATTTTAGTGACCTTGAACATGAAATGAAATGGTGATGCCACTTCTCCAGGGAAATGTGCTTAAGATGTGATGGTTCATGAAAGAGAATCATCAGTCAGAGTTCCCTCAGGGCTTAACCTTCATCTGCTTTTCAAAGAGAAAAGTGTCTTCCTTTCCCTCACACTGGGAGCTCTCCCAGCTTCCTGTCCCTTTTCTCCAGCATTGCTTTCCTGCACAACAGTGGATTTTTTATCTTTGGAGTCTTGTGGTGTGGACGCACCATCTGTAGTTCAATAATGTGGTCCATTTTTCTCTTTTTTCTCTTTCCCCTCTATATTTTTTGGCCACCTCTCTAAATTCTATCATTTTATGTTGTAAGAGCAGAAAATGGTTGAAGTGTAGACCCAAAATGCTAATCCAAACATTACACTCCAATTTGGTACATGCTTGGGAAATTTCCACTTCTATAGCAGAATATGTTGGATACAGTTGGATGGCAATTGTTTTTTTTTTTTTTTCTGTAAGTTGAACATAAAGGTTGAGTCAAAAAGAACCAGGCAATTATGTTTCTCATAAAAGAGCTAGACAAATTTCAAATGGCTTTCTCTCTATCCTAATAAGTCCATCGATGGGAAATCACTTTTACTTATGATCACAGTGGGCAATTGAAAATCTTCTTGAATGGTTGTTCAAGCTATCATAAACAAAAGGAGAACAGAAGATAATGTGATAGGATGAAGACTATAGGTGAAACACCAAGAAGAACTCTCAGAGAAGGAGGCTGAATGCCACATGAAGAACTTGGCTTATGACTTAAATTAGTAGACTGGGACAGAGACCATGATCAAGCAAGGGCTTGGTTATGTATCCAAGAGTTTAGCAGGCTCTGAATCAGTTTCAGCTGGTGGTCAGTTTTGTCTGAATGGAACAATTTAGGAAGGGCAGACTTGGGCTCCCCAATCAAACTTTCCTGTTCTTTAGACGCTCAGTGAAGATGTTTCCCAATAGTACCCCCACAAACATCTGTTGGACTCTAGATGGCCTCTGGTACTCTTGTGACTAGGAAAGAAATTCCTGTGAAAGAAAGAACTCCTGTAATGAAGGAAAGAGACTTCAGCACTTTTAGTTAGAAGGATGATTATCTCAATCCATATCCACAGGACTGACAACAATTTTATGTAACATACACTCAAAATATTGGGTTTTATCTCTATGTATATATTCTGATGATATTTTTGTCTTTTGTTTGGAGTGAATCTTACCCACTATATATGGGTTATCTTTGATTGCAGAATTGCCATTCCATCTTCTGTTTCTATTTGGCCTTCTCTTTCCTCAAACAAAGTAATCAGATATTTCAACAATGACAATAGATTGAACAATGTGGACATGGTGAAATCCATGCATATATCTCTGAATCCAAATCTAATTGTTCTTTAATCACTGAAGGATCTCTTCCTTATCTCTGACAGTAGATTAAACAGCCTCTTATTATGTGGGAGATGGAAAGCATCTTGGATTTCATAGTTTTGTTGATTTATGTACAGACATTCTGTGTCCTAATTATTCATTTCTAATAGCTAATAATTTCAAATACATAATGTGTTTATTATTCTATGTAGCTGATAAACATAAATGTATAGCATATAATAAATAAAGTATAACTAAATATTTGAGTATGTATAATAATTAATAAAGCAAACAATTTGTTCTAATAATATAATTATAAATAATTATGTTATAATTATTGTTTCACACTATATGTAATATATATTACTACTTCTGAATCATTTCCATAAGAATGTCTCATACTCTTGTTTGCGAAAGAACACAAATTGGTCATCTCACTTAACAGACATAAGTTTTGGAGGGAGGCAGGGTCAAGAAAGCTGAATAGGGAGTATTTGTGTTTTACTTTCTCAAAAAATTCCAGCAAATCTATACCAAAATTTGCATTCATCCTTACAGAAACTGACCTGGAACCTCAACATGCCCCAAAGCAAGAGATAAAAGGAAAATATCTGGCAGGATTAGAGACAGGGAGATACCCTTCGAGAAAGCAAATCAACCACAGGGCAACAAGTTATAGCTGGGAAGTTATTTCTAGGCAAAGACTTTATTGTGCAAGGGGAGAAGGGCTTTTGCCAAAAAACCTGGTGCCTAAATCCTGTGATCTATCTACAACACTAGATAACGAGGCAAAAACTATATGATTGGGGATGGAGAGGTAGCTCTAAGGGTTGGAGTATATGCCTTGCCTGTAGGAGACCCAAGTTTGATGACTGTCATCACATGGCTGCATGACAACACTAAAGTGACCCCAAATTCTTGACTATGCAGCACTATACCACTGGATCTAAGCACTGAATCATCAGCCTGCACTGCCAAGCCAGATATTGGTAGGAGGTGTCATTAGATTCTCATACACTGCTGGGGTAAGCTCCCTTGCTACCCCCACCCTAAACTTTCCCCTGCCCTTAAAAATAACTGAAGGGCATAATCAGGGTTTGAAATCACTGGCAGGTGCCATATTTTGAGCTCTTGCCATTTTCTTGGTGGACGACATACTGGACCTCACTTTCCTACTAATAGATTCTGAGGGTAAACCCCAGATGAAAGTACAGCTTAACCCTAGCAGAAACCTAGCTGGATGGAAGTCAAGAGGCAATTAACAGGAGTGTTTTCCTAGCAGACTGGACCCTGAAGTTCACATTTGCCCACTAGCAAGCAAACTATGACCCTCCAGAGATAAAATACACAGTGAATATCCTAAAACAAAGCCAATAAGCAAGGATCCTTAAGACCTGCTATGTTTCCTTACTAGACACAGCAAGCCAGACTCTGTTCCCTTCCCATTCCTGTGCTCTATTACCAGTAGGCCTGAAGCCTCCACTTTTTTTTTATACCTATTTCAACATAAATTACTTGTCATTTTCCAGATCTCTCAGAGTGTGGACTCCAGGCACTGATGAATTTGAACCCTTGGTTGTCACCCATGTTATTTTTACCTTGTCGCATCATCATAGCGAGGCATTTATAGTCTCATATCCCTAATGTATCCTGGTGGAGTCACGGATGTTAAGGCAACCTCTGTGACTCCACTGGAGCCAGAAACTTGGAACTGCAAATTCCTGGTTATCACCCAGGCCTACTTGAACTCAGAACCACAATTGGAGACTGAGATCTAGGACTTCAATTCTGACCAAGTTCAGACCAGCTTGTACACAGACCCGGCCCTTCCCAGATCCTCATGCAGCATCAGACATAATAGAGAAATGGAAAAAGTTATTTATATCAACGAACCAATGCAGAAGATTGAAAAAACTTCCTAATACAATAGAAATATATAAACCACCTAAAGAAAAACAATAATCATAACGATGCTTATGGCATTCAGATCAATGGAATATATTCAACAAATACAGAGAAAGAATCAAAGTATGAGAAAAGTTCAAACAGAAATTATATAGTTAATAATATAATAAATACACTGAAATACATATGTATATTTACATATAGGGAGGGGGAAGATAAGAATAAAAAATTGAAAACCAAACCAGTAAGCTTGAAGGTAAACTCAAGAAATTATCCAAAAACTAGTCAAGAAGAATAATTAAAATAATGAATATGACATAAGAACTAGCAACAGAAAGAGAAACAAACCTCACATTATAGAGGTTTAAAAAAGAAAGGGTAAAATTCTTGTATATAAGAAATTCAGGATGTGATGTTTGTGGATCATCACAGTTCCATCAGGCAACCATGTGACCATGTGACCATGCAGTGCCAGGGATTGCACTTAGGTCTCTACATGCAAGGTACATGACACATCCATTCCTTTAAAATTCTTACTTGAAGAAATAAAGACAAAACTTCTTCAAACAAAGAAATGAGTTAAGAAACTATCTAGGAAACACACAAAACAAGAGTTCCACTCAAACACGTGCATATTAAGGCATATTAAGTTAAAATTACAAAAACCAAAAATAAAGAAAATCCTAAAAGTAGTAAGAAAAGCAAAGAGTCACATATATGAGGATACCCAAATTAGTACTAGATTATTTCTCCACAGAAACATTATAGGCTGAAATGGAGTGGCATAATTTACAAAAAGCACTGAAAAGAAAGATCTCCAACCAAGAATACTCTACCCTGTCAGTAGCTCAGAGCTCTAGGAAGCGATTTTGCTGGGCCCTTCTCAGCCCACTCAGGAGAGGTGCAGACATAAGACAGTAGAGAAACATGCACAGGCAACACACACAGTCTCTCCCAATTGGTAATCATATAGCAGGGGTAGATTCCTTAGGCCTGACTTCACAGACAGAGGACCTGCCTTTCTGCAAGTTACCGCTGATAGCCAGTTTTCACTCTCTGACTCAGTCGAGAGAGATAATTTTCATGGGATATATTGCCATCTCTGTGTAGAGATTTAGTGTGTCTTGGCCAGTCTTGTCTTAATGTAGACCTTTCAGATTTTCTTTTCTTTTCTTTTCTTTTTTTTTTTTTTTTTTTGGTTTTTGGGCCACACCCGGTGATGCTCAGGGGTTACTCCTGGCTATTCGCTCAGAAGTCGCTCCTGGCAGGCACGGGGGGCCATATGGGGAACCGGAGGATCGAACTGCGGTCAGTCCTAGGTTAACGCAGGCACCTTATCTCCAGCGCCACCGCCCGGCCCCCAGATTTTCTTTTAAGGCTGGTTTTGAGTCTGCAAAGTTTCCGAGTTGTTTATCTGTAAAGATATGTATATGTCCTTCAAACTTGAGAGTGAGTCTGGCTGGGTGGACTATTTTAGGTGAAGCATTTAATTCATTAGGTTTTGTCACTATGTCCCACCACTGCCTTATGGCCTAGAGGGTTTCTTGTGGCAGGGTTTCTTCTGTTCTCAGCTGCTGTTAACCTGCTGGAGAGGCTTTCCATTGAGTTTTCCAGTTCAGCTCCCATGTTTTTCAGATCTGTTATTTCAGTTTGGAATTTTCTGATTTCTGTCTTTGTGTTCTGTTCATCTAGCAGTGGTCCTCAAACTTTTTAAACAGGGGCTCAGTTCATTGTCCCTCAGACCATTGGATGGCCAGACTATAGTAAAAACAAAAATTACGAACAAATTCCTATGCACACTACATACATCTTATTTTGATGTGAAGAAGCAAAACGGGAACAAATACAGTATGTGGCCCTTGGGCCATAGTTTGAGGACCACTGATAAGAGCTATATTTTCTTTGATTTCCATGAGGATCCTCCATGTAAATCTCAAGGTTGCTCCCTTGAATGTAATTTCCCTTTTTGATCTTGCTGCTTTTAGTATTCTATCCATATCTGTGGGATTTGTCATTGTGACTAGGATGTGCCTTGGGGTGCTTTTCCTTAAGTCTCTTTTAGTTGGTACTCTTCAGGCATATAGGATTTGGTTGCATGCAGTCTTTAGCTCTGGTAGTTTCTCTGTAATGATGTCCTTTGCTGTTGATTCTGCCTGGGAATTTTCTTCCTGGGTCTCTGGGACTCCAATGATTCATAAGTTGTTTCTGTTGAGCTTATCAAAGACTTCTATTTTCATCTGATCACATTCTTTGAGGAATACTTCCATTTTCTGATCATTTGTTTTAAGGCTTGTTTCCAATCTCTACTGCTGTATGGAATTGTTGTGCATCTCATCTCCCAGCTTACTAATTTTATCCTCAGCTGCTGTTACCCTACTGGATAGACTTTCTATTGAGGTTTTCAATTCATCTACTGAGTTTTTCAGACCTGTTATTTCAGTTTGGAGTTCTCTGATTTCTACCTTTATATATTCTTGATTCTTATTAGTGTTCTGTCCAACTCGATCTATAATTTCTTTGAGTTCTGTGAACATTGTCCATATTTCTTTTCTAAACTTTATATCTGAGAGACTAACTAGTTGGTTGGCCACTTTTGGGACATCAGAGTTGCCATTTTCATTCTCTATTCCTGGTGTTGGCCCGCATTGTTTCCCCATTGTCATGCTTGTATTGTGGGGCTTTCTGGGTGTTGTGGTGGTATTCATTGGCTAGGTGGAGTGCAAGGCCATGAAACGAAGCAGAGAGGAAGCACTATTCTGGCTCCACCCTTTGTGGATGTGACGACTCACTTCAGAAGAAGGTGAACCCTAAGGGAAGGATGCCAGAAAGGATCAAGATTCCCATGCTGAAGCAAGCAGAGAACAGTCCCAAGATGTCTGCCATGCTCCAGAGACACAGCAGAGTCAGCTAGTTCCACAGTGGAAGATATCATATTTAGTGAAGTAAGCCAAAATAAGGAATACTAACAGGATAATCTCACTTTATGTGGTATTTAGAGTAACTGGATGAGGGAATGCAATGATTAAAGAGAGGATGCCTAGATCACCCTTGAACCCAAACTGTACGGAACAGAAATAAAGAAACTGATGGGGTGGTGGGGGGGAGAATAGACGGAAAGCAACGGGAGGTAGGAGTCCACAGTACTGAGGTATATTTCATTTGTGATATAGAAGAATGACTTAGTCAAACATACAAATTACACAGTTCAACAACATTGAAATCATGAGATCCAAACTTAAAAAGGTGCCTGTCAAGATACATTCTGAAGGAGGGTGGGAGGTGATGGAGGGAACCTGGGAACACTAGCAAAGAGAAGTTGACATTGGTGGTAGCTTTCCAGTGCTAGAACATATATATATATATATATATACATATTATATATATAAGATACATATAATATTATATATATGCCTAAGCTCAGCTATGAAAAACTTTGTAATTCACAGCACTTTAATAAAATAAAATAGAATAAAATAATTCCTATGTCCTATTTTAATCCTATTTCTTCTCCTTCTACTCCTTTTTATTTTTTGGAGAGGGATCATACAGGGAGATGCTCAGGGCCTACTTTTGGCAAGGTTCAGGGGAACAAACATAATGCAGTGAATCAATCCTGGTTCAGCCATAGTTAAGGCAAGCACCTTAACCATTGTTCTATCTCTCCTGACCATAAGCTCACACTCAATTAGTTGTTTGCTTTGTTTTGTTTGGAGAACAACTAGTGATGCTCAGGGCTTTTTTCTGGCTTTGTTCTCAGGGCTCTGCTTAGCAAGGTTAGGAAGGCCATGTGACGTACTGAGGATCACATCCAGGTTGTCTGCATGCAAGGCCTAACTCACTGTAAAATCTCTCTGCCCCCCCCCCCAATTTATTTATTTATTTATTTATTTATTTATGTTTTGGGGCCACACCCAGTGATGCTCAGGTGTTACTCCTAGCTATGCACTCAGAAATTGCTCCTGGCTTGGGGGACCATATGGGATGCCAGGGATCTGGGTCAGCTGCGTCCAAGGCAAACACCCTACTGCTGTGCGATCTCTCAGATAACCCCCTAACTCTTTTTTTTTTTTTTTTACCAAATAATATTTGGGTTGTTTACTATGTAGTTTGTATATTTCACTCAGAATTTCTGAATTTTATTTTGTTACTTTGAAAAATGTTTCCTTTTTTTTAATTTTAGTCAATTGAACTTGAAAAGCAAAGTCTGTTCCCTGTGTAGCAGCACAAATTGCTGCTCCATTCTTTTATCCTTTATTGATTTACTTTGACATGTACATTTTAGGGGCCAGTAAGATATTTAGACATATTTTAATATACAAATTTTTCTAATTTCTCCACTTCTCCTGCTTCCTAGGTCTCGAATGACTGAGATACATTGTCTTAAATTTTAAGTTATTGTAGCTATTTCAAACTCTCTCTTAATTTTTATAGGCCAGGAAGAAGTTAAGTTTTCAGTTATATAGTTAACTAAGTTAACCATGCCATGTGCTAAATGTGTCCTGCCCTCAGGCAGAAACTAAGATGGAAAGTGCACCCTGCACCATTTTATCTTTCAAGTCTTGAAATTCTTTCAAAGTCTGCGTGCATTTTTATACATGACAATCACTTTAGATGTAATTTTTGTGCTGTTTATATTTTGTTTACATTATAGTTGTTCTGCAGGAGAGATAATGACACATGCATTTATTTTATCATGTACTCTAGCCCTTTGAGGTCTTTATCTGGCCCTGGATGTTCATTTCTGTTCTATTCAGTGATCATTTTGAATGTCAGGAAATAAGATTAAAGTATGACTCTATTTTAGAGAACTAAACAGTTATGTCTATATATACATATACACATTGATTAATTATTGAATCTATATGGTGAAAATATGTACGCTAATTTCACTTTTCTGGTATTTAAAAGTTTTCCTTTTATGCATTATCTGTTTACGTACTTATTTCATCCAATCTTTTCCCCAGCAGATGGACCATCTGGGAAATGCTGGGACATACCAGATATTCAGATCCTTTACTACACAGTTCAGATGTGCTAACATTTAAAAGTAATGACTTCTGAAGATATTTGATTTTATGAAACAAATCATTCTTACTTCCATATATTAAGACACAAAAAGATGCTTTCTCTTACAATTGATGTAAATTGTTCTCTATTTGCATGTCTAATCTTATTCTCAAATCTATGAGACATGTATGTTTGAAGAACTGTGGCAAGACAATAAAGACAGCTCTCATGAAGAGAAAGAATTCAATAATTTCAAGATTGAAAAGGAATTTGAAAAATATGTAGTTAGCTTTTCATGTTGACTTCAAGTGTGAGTTGAATTTTCTTTTCTATTATAATATTTTGAATAAGGAACATTAGAAAAGAATTTTTTAAAACAGAATTAATTCTTCAAAAAATTCTTTCCTCCCTTTGAAATTCTAATAAGATGATCTCTTTCTGAAACATTAAGCTTCTTCTTAGAATAGTTTCTTTCAGAATAATCTTCCCCCAAGGGCAAGCTCCAAATGATACAGCAAAATTAATTTTTTCAAGTATATAATTATAAATCCCATTATGGCCAGGAAGATGTCAAGATGTCAAGTTGATAAAGTGTTCTCTCTCAATATATATCCCAAGAATAACAATGATAAAAATAACACAAACTACCCAAAGAATACAAACTATAAGAACACTAGTAAATGGGGTAATTTATTTTATGTTGTCAGCACGAGGGTAATGGAGATAGTAGGACTGACAGCTATTGTGTGATATAAGTAAAATACATTATCTATAGGATTCTTCCTATACTGCACATAGATTTTCTATGAGCCGATCCTTACAGGCAGGCATGTGGTGTAAATGTAGCAGCAATTTAAAAAGGGAAATGGCCTGGGATGATAGCTCAGTTGGAAGTAAGAATCTGCCAGTGCTGAAGAGCAGTACACTTAAAAGGATTTAGCAGTCAGATTATCAAGGTAATAGTTGGAAGTTTTAATCATCAGCCTCAACATTTCTTCTGCTGCCATGATTTAAATGGGAGGGATGATGCAACAATCACAGGCCCTTAAATAAGATAGATTTGAACTTATGGGACTGGGCGGTGGCGCTGGAGGTAAGGTGCCTGCCTTGCCTGCGCTAACCTAGGATGGACCACGGTTTGATCCCCCGGTTTCCCATATGGTTCCCCAAGCCAGGAGCAACTTCTGAGCACATAGCCAGGAGTAACCCCTGAGCATCACCGGGTGTGGCCCAAAAACCAAAAAAAAAAAAAAGATTTGAACTCTACCACCTCATACTATGTAGGCAATTTAAGATAAAGTATTAAGGCAAAGACAGTGAAGTGGTCAGAAGTTCGGGGAGCTGGGGACTGAACATTAAGGACAGACAGTAATTGCTGGAAGGGTTTTGTTTCTGTCAGCTGTAAGTTTATTCTAGGTACTTAAGGGTGCTGAAGTTTCAAATTGTCTTGGAATCTAGGATAATAGTATCAAGAATGTTACCTTTGGGAGGGATGGGGGAAAAAAGAATGTTACCTTTGCTAGACAACTCTAAATACATATTGTTAGTCACACATACATAATAAGTTCAAATTATTTTTTGTAATCATGAGATAGACTGGTTGAAGGAACGAACTTTGGGCCTGGAGTCAGATGATGTTTTCTCCAGGCCTGAATAGATGGATTTGCCACTGCAAACTCAGGGCTGAGGCACAACATTCATTTGAGGCACATCTTCGTTTGCCTTAGTCACTTTGTGTTGACAATGACTCTGGGTCCTTCCCTCTGGAGGAGAGTGTCTAAGAATCAAAAGAGAATCTGTCCTTGAGTTTTGTGACAATAACAATATTAATAAAAGGGAAAACTTTCCTCTTCATATTCTTTGCTATTTGTGTTTCTGTCCTTTCAATTTTATTTTCATGATTCTGATGATCTGTGTCATTTGATGATATGTCACTGACTTAATAAAGTATCACCATTTCTTGTTTGCACAAATAAAATATACATTTAAAAATAAGCTACTGTTATTATTATTTGCCTCTTAGGAGTTCTAATATTTGTTAATTTAGCTCTTGAAATATTAGAAAAAATGTTTCAGTAATTGGTCATTTAATAAGGCTGGTAAGTTTCATTTAAACATTAATAGCTTACATTTTGCATCTAAACTTTAGAAGCATTTAAGGTAATATATCCCTATAATATTATGGAAAAAAGTAAAGACATTTCTCATGTGGTTTGCTGAGGAATGGATAGCACTTACTATCTGACTTATTGTCACTTTTTCTCTTTTATATTTTAGTGGTCAAAGAATTTGTTCTGAAGAAGGTTAAAGAAAATTTTGGTTTCAAAACTCCGGATTGTTAGAGGAAAAAGGACAAATACTGGATGGTCTGAATTATTATTATTAGTGGTAAAGAGAAAGCAAATACAAGGGAAGAAACAGTATCAAATGATAACAACGAATAATAATTAAAAAATCACATCCAATGGTACTCAGGGCTTACTCCTGGCTCTACACTCATTGATCACTCTTGATCAGGCTTGGGGAACTCTACGGGATTGGATCTGGGTCGGTCGCTTGCAAGACAAATACCACACCTGCCGCATTTTCTCTGGCTCCAAACAAAAAGAAAATCTTGGCCCTGGCATATAGTGACCAAGAATACCAAGTAAATGAAGGAGTGGGTAGGTAGGAGTGAAGTGATATCAAAGGATATCAGTTGGAGGTGGACACTGTGGTGGAATAACATGAGGTATCTGTTTACATCATCATGTTACCTAAACTATATCACCAAAACAATATAAAAGCACACAAAGTCATTACTGACAAGAAACTAAGACTGATTATTTCTCTGCTAAGGATGAAACCACAAGATAAATGGTTGAGTTATTTAAACAATCTCCCTTTTTTCTCCCTTTTATCATTTTTTAATCAATGAAACAAGTTTTATTTCTTTTCATATCTGTAATGAAATACTTTTTTTTTTTGTTTTTGGGTCACACCCGGCAGTGCTCAGGGGTTACTCCTGGCTCCATGCTCAGAAATTGCTCCTGGCAGGCACAGGAGACCATATGGGGCACCGGGATTCGAACCGATGACCTTTTGCATGAAAGGCAAACGTCTTACCTCCATGCTATCTCCCAGGCCCCTGTAATGAAATACTTAATATACTAAATACTGTACACAAAAATAAATGGAGACATGTGTAAATAAACACATGTTTATACATATGTATAATATGTAAAGTCATGTATAAAATCACACATGTATATAATACATTAGAGTTATTCTTCATATTTTAGCTCATATAAAATAAACATTTCTTCCAACTTAGTAATTGCAATTTTGGTTTTCCTTAGCGTTATTATTGACCCAGGTCACCTAAATAAGAATATATTAAGTTGCGTATCATTTTTCAAATAATTATTTTCTGAATTGTTTTATAAAGAAATGAGTAATTACAAATAAACCATAAATTACATACAAATTTATGCCTTAATTGAAAAAATGACTGAAAAATGACATCACATTTTAGCTTAAGTATTTCTCTGGACTTGATAAAGGGATGCATTTTCAAATTGTTTCTTTTTTAATATAATTTTTATTTTAATCATAGTGGCTTACATGTTGCTGACAATAATATTTTAGGTACATATTAACATAAAATCAGGGGAATTCCCATCACCGAATTGTCCTCCCTCCACCTCCGTTCCTGTCCTACTTCCCATATCCTCTTCCCTCAACCCCAGGGTTGCTGGAATGAGTGGTCCTCTCTGTGCCTAGCTTACTACTTAGTGGTCTTACATCTGTTTGGTCTTGCTATCTCCCTTATTTCCCCCCACTTTTGGAGGTGGGACTAAATAGTTCAAGTTATGTTGTTTTGTTTGAAGAAGAAAAAAGTAATAACCTGGAGAAAAAAAAGAAAAAATGATCAAATACTCCGGAAATGGGAGGAGTCCTTCTAGAGGTTTTCATCCTTGGTTTGAGAGACGAAGTGGAAAAAGAAAGTGAAACACCACAACAGTTTTATCTCCAATGACGGTGGAATAGATACTCAATCTACAACAAGCTGTAAAGTGGAGACCAGTTGCACTAGCATTCTGCTGGGTAATGGAGGGAGATATGAGATTCATACTAGGAATATGATGGAGGGAGGACAGCACTGGTGGTGGGAATGCCCCTCATTCCTTGTCACTATGTACCATACATGATGCAGTGAAAGATTTGTAATACGCTTTGGTCACAATAAAAATTAAAAAAAAGAAAATGCCATGTCAATGGCTTTTATGACAATAAAATCCATATACCTCCCTAATAACTATCAGTTTGAACTTAGTTGCGTTAATATTTGACTAGGCTAAAGTATTCAGTCAAATTTTTCTATTCTTTTGTTGCAGTACATATCTTCAACAAAACGTATTTTCAAATAAGTTATGTGGTATCTCTAGAACTTTCTAGAAAAGAAAATTGGAGAAAAGCATTAGTGAAATTAACAAAAAGGTCAGGAATATGGATACCGATGGGGGAAAAGCAACCAGAGAAAAATTCATGAGTGAAAATCGCCATATACACTTAAATTGAGCTATTTTCAGTTATTTTGTAATTTCCTCTCTGTTACTCCAAAATCCTTGGAAGGAATCTGCAAAATCTATATAGCCTTTTGCTGGTTGTGCTTCAAGGAGGAAGGATAGGGAATTGATCATTATAGCTGAAAGGGTACAGAAAGTCTTACGATTTAAAGGCCACAGCTTGAATATTAAATTAAGTATCAGAAAAAAGTAAACCCAGAGATTGAAATAAAGGAAACAAAATTATACTAGAAAATTGTAAAATACTTGAAATGACCACAAAATTCTGTTGGCAAAGCAAAAGGTTGATCTTCAGTATAAAAAAAAAGCGGGCCAGAGAGATAGCATGGAGGTAGAGTGTTTGCCTTGCATGCAGAAGGTCAATGGTTTGAACCCCGGCATCCCATATGGTCCTCGGAGCCTGTCAGGAGCGATTTCTGAGCACAGAGCCAGGAGTAACCCCTGAGCGCTACCAGGTGAGACCCAAAAAACCAAAAACCAAACCCCACCCCCCAAAAAAAGCAATGATCTCTGTTTAGTGAGAATCAAAACCTTTTTTCAGTGACAATTCAGTGGAACATCCAGGATTTTTTCAAGTTATATATTTCAATTGGATATTGACCGCTTTGAAATCTCAAGCAAGCTTACTTCAACAGAGCTCATATGTAAGTTCTTAAAGTACAGACTTAACTTTTTATTTTTTAAAATTTTTTATTTGGGGGAATGTTTGGGTCACACCCGGCTGCGTGCAGAGGCTACTCCTGGCTCTACTCTCAGAAATCGCTCCTGGCAGGCTCGGGGGACGATATGGATGCCGGGATTTGAACCACCATCCTTCTGCATGTCAGGCCAACAATCTACCTCCATGCTATCTCTCCGGCTCCCAGACTTAACTTTTGACATCTTCCTAATTTCCTCATTAATGACTTTAATAAAAATTAATATTTGATCCCTTCATATTTTTAAGAAACTCATAAAACGGGGCCCGAGAGATAGCATGGAGGTAAGGCGTTTGCCTTTCATGCAAAAGGTCATCGGTTTGAATCCCGGTGCCCCACATGGTCCCCCGTGCCTGACAGGAGCAATTTATGAGCATGGAGCCAGGAGTAACCCCTGAGCACTGCCGGGTGTGACCCAAAAACCACACATACACACACACACACAATCACACACACACACACACACAAAAAAAGAAACTCATAAAACTAATACAAATGTGATCTGCTGATTCTTCAGATGATTAAAGATCAGTCATACAATCACTCATTAAATGACTTCTTTTTTTAATTTCTTAATAATATATTTATTTAGACACCATGATTACAAACACGATTGTAGTTAGGCATCAGTCACAAAATGAACACCTCCCTTCTCCAGTGCAACATTTCTACCCCCAAAGCCCCCTATCTCCCTCCTCCCTCACACCCTGCCTGTATTTGGGACAGACTTCTCTTACTCATTAACATTGTCATGGTAGTTGTTAGTATAGTTATTTCTCTAATTGCATCCATCACTCTTTGTGGTAAGCTTTATATAGTGAGCTGGCCCTTCCAGCCCTCATTTCTGAGCATTATTACAATAATGTATTTTATTTTTCTGTGGGAGGCACAGAATAATTTTTCTTGCTCATTTATAAATTAACCCTCATATATCCTCTCTCTCATATTTCAGATAGGAGAGCTAAGAGAGCCTTTCTTACTCACCAACACCCCACTCTGTAAGAGGGACAATGCCCCCCAAAACAAGGGTAGAAATACCAAGACTTGGGCTAAACACAGATTTTCACTCCTATAGTTATTGTAGGAATTTAAAATATGTGAACAATCATGTAGAATAAATTATTAAAGCTATGAATTTGTTATATTATACAATAGCTATTACTCTCATAACTAACATAAATTCCAGAAGTAACATTTAGCAGTTAAAAGAACAGAGGTTTCAGGAAGAAAGCATGAAATTGACAAATTTCATAGAACCAGGGAGGTTTACTCTCAAATTCACAGACTTTCTTATTAAAGCACTAAATACTTTTTTACTCCTTTTTTACTTGATGTTACATCATTCAGAAAGAGAGAGAAAGAGAGAGAGAGAAAGAGAAAAAGAGAATAAGGGATTCTTTTTTAATTAATTTTTATTTTAATTATGACAACAAAGATGCAAAGAAAGAGGACAAGGTAAAGTTACAGTGGAAGCACAATCACCCATAAATAGAGTTCTCGTTAGTCCTCTTGATGATATCCCAGCCTTGAAATTTCAGCCAGAGAGCATTAAGAAAAACAAAGCTGAACCCATGTACAATACAATTACTTTGTCCCTCAAATCCCCAGTTGTAGTACATACTATTTCTTAGCAGTACACAATATAATCAAAAGACATTAGACTTATGTAACTCCCTAAACATTGAGGGCAAAGTACATTTATCTAGTTCCATGCATATGTATACTATTTTGAGATAACTCCAATGTTTTAGTGGATTGTTTTTCTTAAGGAATGGAGTCAAGGGGCCATAGCAAGGAAAAAAAAAACGGTGTTAGAGTGGCATTTGTTTGCATAGGCCCACCAAAATATAAGGGACATGGAAAGAAAAATTATGGCCTAAATACAAGGAGACCCTACCCCTGAAGTTTCCTAGCACAGGACCAACTCTAGACTCCAGGCAAACTAGTTTGTCCAATCCAAGTCATCGTCAGTAGTGGCAATACACCTCCATACCTCACAGTCTGTTATTGGTATGCTTCTGTAGTAAAGATCCTGGGGTCTGCTTATCCCATATTGCAGTCAGGATGGTGCAGAGCATCCTCTCGTTTCACCTCACACTGAAGGGGCAATAGAGAGAACCAGGTCCTGTAGGGCAGG
>PVKC010023014.1:0-17446 GCA_004027635.1 Crocidura indochinensis
TTCTTTCTTTCTTTCTTTCTTTCATTCATTCTTTCTTTCTCTTTTTATTGAGACCAATGTGAAATACAAGTTTTTCACAGTTGTATTTCAGGCACATAATGACAGTAAATTAGGGCCATTCCCACTACAGTGTTGGCCTCCTCCATAGTTCCCAGCATGCCTCCCATACCTCCACCCTTAGCTTTCTGGACTGTTAGTGTAACCTGCAAAAGAAACCTTTGTGTATAGCTTGTTTTATTCTGGGTCTCTTGATTATATTGTTCTTGACTTTGGGTTGAGTTTTTAGATCTGATCATTTACTATTTCCACAAAATGCTCCAGAGACCATTTGGCCCCTGTTCCTAACTACTTTTTTTTTCTCAATTTTTAGGAGGATATAGAAATATGAGGCAGAACAAAATGATTCATGTTCTGTGGTTCTGTAAAAAGAAATGAAGTGAATGGGAACCCTTGTCTAGCCCTATACATATAAGTAAAAGAATGAAAGAAAAAGAATGAAAAAATAAAATAAAATTAATTTTAAGAAAATCGGGGGGGGGGCAGCTTTACAACCTTTTTCTTAAGGGCACTAATCCCATACTTAAGGACTCTATCCATGGCTCCTAAGCTCCTCTTTGAATCATCACATTTTAATAGGTTGCATTGAAAATTAGGATTAGTATATGTAATTTGAATGACATATACATTAAAATAATCTATTTTTCTTATGACATTCTTGAGTTCAGAGTTAGTATATTCTTTCTCTAAACCTCTGTGATTCTCTATCTCCATATTTCATTTTATTCTTTTTTTTTTACACTGTCTCCAAAGTTATTTAGAATGACCCACCCCAGAAATAGGCTTCTCATGCTACTTGGAGTCAGTGTGCTGTTTGCATTCTCTGCACATCATACCTCATGGGACAAAGTATCTCCATATTTCACAAGACATATGTCACAGCACTGATTATTAGATACTAATGAATGTTTTGTCATCACTCCTGACTTCAGGAAAAAAGAAACCCATTTTATCTTATATATAAATGATACACCATACCATAATGTTAGTAATAAAAATAAACTATCATTCGTATAATAGTTGTATAACTTAAGAAATATTATATATGTATGAATTAAAACCTCAAATTATATTTCACTAATATATTCTAATGTACCCTTTTTATGAGAAGAAAAGTAAATATGCAATGTATTGTAAGTCAACTAAAGGACAAACTCATCTTTCCCTCCTGTGCTTTCAGCAGCAAATAATTGGAAATAGAAGAAAAATATAACCTTACCAGTAAACGCACAATTCAAGAAAATCTCATAGAATATAACAATTGAAATAAGCCCCTGACATCTTTAAAGTCTCAGGGACATATTTCATGGATGTATTGCCTAGCATCCTACTTAGCTACATCTTTCTAGGCACATTCTTTTCTAATATCAACAGTATAAATTTCAAGTAAACAAACTAGCCTACTGCTAATTCTATCCCAGTTCATATATACCAGGTAAAATCACACATCACCATTGTGGTCATCATCAACTCTTCTTTTTTGTAATATGTCAGCATGTGACCTCTCTCTTTCCTGACAGTCTAGTTTGAGGGATTTGAAGTTTAAACTCTATTTTATCTCTGTACCTTTCTGATATTGGTAATAGTATAGGTTGGCTAGAAAACAGATTGTGAATGAGAAACTGTGTTTCTACTAAACTGTAAAACTGGCTTTATACTCTTTACAATCTAGCCTGAAAAATGACTTCTGCTCTCCAGGTATAAGGTAACTGCAGTTCCCCTGATCATTTTCATTTTACCTTTTTGACACATACTTGTTCTGGAAGAGACAAGAATGTCAGAAGTTTTCTCCAGAATATTTATTCTAAAATATCAAATGCAGAGATAAGTTCCAGATAAAACTTGCACTATCCTTGCTTGCTGCCTAGATTTCAATTTGATTTTTAAAAATAGCTCTTTGAGGTTAGACATATTTTGGATGCTAGTATACTCTACTGACTAAATATATTTCATTTTTAGTGGATAACCAATAAATGAGATTTATAACAGGTATATCACTCAGTAGATTACGTTTCAAAAATAATAAATGAAGAATATACTTTTTGTTCAGTAGAAAAATTCTCGTTGATGTTCTATATAAATACCACGTATGACTTCTTAATAATCCAGAATTTTCAGAGTAGATCTTTACTAAATATCATTGAAGTATAGAGATGAATGAACAGATATGAAGGCTGTGAAGATATACAAACTGTCATTTGACCTCATATAAAAACCCAATTATTTATTGTTTATGTCACATGAAATTTAATATAAAATACTTGTTATGTGCATGAAATTAATACTAACTTAGCTGAAAATAAAACATCTGAAAATTTGTTTTGTCTTAAATATAGGTAACAGAATTATTGAAATAATTCATTACATACATTTGAATCATTTTTGTTCAAAGGAAGTTGTAATAGAAAGACTGAGGTCATGATCATTTGCACTCAAAGTATTTGAAAGCAAGAAAAGGAAAGAGTAGGTCTAGTCATAGTCCCTCGTTTCTTGTATGCAGATTTCGATTTGTTCACAAATATGGTCAGTATGACACAACACAAAGAAAGAAAATTGGAAGTACATCTGTCGCAAGAGAAACATGAATATTAAAAGCTTATCATTTAGGTTTTATATTTTTGTTTTTGTACTTGACAGTGATCAGGGTTAACACCTACTTCTGCACTCAGGGATCACTTCTGGTGTTTCTCAGGGTCCATTTGGGTTTCTGGGGATTAAACCTGTGTTGGCCATGTGAAAGGCAAGCATTTTACCTACTGCACTGTCTCTGCAGATTCCAGGATTATCATTTGGAACATGAAACATATGACTACTAAATTAAAAGATGAATAAATGAAAATTAAAATAAATAAGAGTTTCAAATTAATAAAAGAAACACCATTCTTTCAGAACTATTCAAAGATAAAAATGTACTTCTGTGGAAAGTAGATTTAGTCGTCATTCAATGTAGCCAGCATAAACTGAATGACTTCTTAAATTATTTAGAAAAGTTGAGTATCAACTGGATAATTGAACTAAGTGATTTATGGTTCTTTTCAATATTTAAATCTGCCAATTTCTGATAAACAATTTTTTATAGCACAGTTTATTTAATTCTGAACTGAATAGCCATTTCTTTAAGATTGGGAGTGAAACATTCTGCCTTTTAATTATATTTTTATTGTATACATTATATTTTATAGTTTTGCTTTACACCAAAGTGTACATATTTATTTTCTACTGATTCAAATATAGACATGCACAATCTAAAGGACCATTGAAATTATGTGGCCTTCTGACCTCATAATCATTTAAACAACATGGAAATTTATCTTTCTCTTACAAGAATCAAGTTTGAAGATAAGTTATTCATATGGAAACTTCAATCATTGGATACCTAGTTTTTTTCTTATACTGTCCTCAAATTTACAAGATGCCTTTTAGAGCTCTTGACATCCTATCTTTATTCTAGACAAGAATGAGAAGAACAAGGGTCAAATGAGTTTCCCGGATTTATCTTTCATTTCAATGGTTACCTCTACTTACAAATGTGCGCTGAGAAATATGATTCTTCAAATAGATACTTTTCTCATAGTTTTCAAGTTAAGTACAAAAAGAAGAAAAACAACTTCTAATCTTTGTCCACAGGGCATATTATTTCATATTATATAGCCGGGCAAGAAATGATGGCTCTTAAAAGTTTAGATAAAATTGTAGTGATATATACTGAAGTTGTAACAGATTTGTAAATGTCCTGAGGAAATTTTATTTGGAATACTTTTAAGTCTCTACTTGTGCAAAAGGTAGGTAAAAGAGATATTAAACATGAAATAAAGAAGAGAGATAACAGGAAAGTAGATGGTGGGTGGCCCTATGTTTTCTTCTGTAAACCAGCATTCTTTGACTTTGTAAAACTTGTCTACCATTATCTGTTCTGCATCATGAACTGACAGATTCACGGAAGTTGACGTGATTTTCAACCTTTCTACTCATGCAGGCAGTCACCATGGACCATTAGCTGAATTCCATTGCTATTGACTGAAAAATTAATCACACACTCTAATTTGTTTATACCTTTAAGAAGGAAAGAAGACGTGTAAGAGTTGGATCATCTACTTCTTAAAGAGTAAATTGATTAATCTGGTATTCTATGTGTCCTCATTATATTTATTTGTTCAATAATCTGAATTCTGTTAAACAACAGTTGCCTTAGGATTAGCTAGATAGAGTTCTAAGCACTAGTGATATGGAAGTGACTGAGTAGACAAAATCTGATATTCCTAAAATATTTGTACTATGTACCCTTCCTGGGAGTCATTATGGGAGACCATTCCTCTATTTATATATTTCTAGGGGTATTTGAGCCACCTGTCATTGCAGATTGGCGCACCATTTTATCTTGCTCTATTCTTGATGGTCACCACCCCAAGGGAAATTAGTCAAGGTGATATAGTTCATACTCTCCATTTTCCTTTATCTCTTTCTCTATCAGAGTCTGTAGGCACCTCTGGCATTTCCAAACCTTTGTGTGCTCTAAGGCATCAGATGTGTCTTAAAAGGGTCATGTCCTTCAAAATCATCTTTCCTTCCACTGAATTTTTCTTAAAGAAAAAACCAAACCTCTCATGTCTTAGCATATGTTAGATGATTTACTTGCAGTAATTTTTAAAAAGTTTAAAGTTACTGATATAAAAGACTCAGCATCCTTATAATATTTTTGTAATTAGAAAAGGTAAGATATATTTTTAAATAATTCTTATTGACACCATGTGAATTACAAGTTTTTCACAATTATATTTAAGCTACATAGTGACAATTAATTAGGGGAATTCCCCCCACCAGAGTTGACCTCCCTTTGCCCCTGTTCCCAGGATGCATCACACACTTCCTCCTGCTGTCCCCGGACTGCTAGACTGCTAGTGTAACTGAACTGCTTTATATATAACTTGTTTAGATCTTGATTCTGTTGATATTTTTATCATCTGAAGACAAACTAAGCACATATATATAATCATTTGATATTTTCATTTTAATGATTAGGAAATCTAAAAAATATCAAAACTATGTATTCAAGAACATGGAGTGTTTTTCTGAACTCTAACTCGTGTTTTCTGTCTTTAAAACCTCATACTTATTGCCATGTGAATACCCTCGGGCTTAATCCTCTCAGAGAGTCCTTGTAATATATTTGTTTAAAAAGATGCTTATTTGTTGAGCCAATATACAGAGTGCCTGCCTTGCATGTGTGAATACCTGGATATTATGACTTGCATCGTTTGATATTTTGAATTTAACTATTTAAACAAATTATTATGGGTATATATTATTGTTTTTAGTCCCTTTATTTCTATAGACTGACAATGATCCATAAGCCAGCAGTTGAAAACTGCTTTTGTATATTATATATAATATACCCTTTTCTTTGCCCACAGCTCTTTCTACAATGCTCTATTGTCCAATTGAAGACAAATAATATAGCTGGCATTGCTTCCCTTTTTCTTAGAAAGGTGAATAGAACAAAGTTCTGAGAAAAACACATTTCTAACCCTGAGTTGATCAAGACAAAAATGATAGATGATTGGTGTCAGCTATAAAATGGGACAAATTTTGACATCAGGAACAGTGAGCTACACTTAAATGAATAGAAGATGGGATAGCAGAAAGGGAAAGAACATGAAGAAAAGGCAGCTCAGAATATCCAGTTTGTCAGCACAACCTACTAGCTACATACAATAACCTGGTGATTATCCTGTTCTATGGGTCAATAATGATAAAATATCTGATAATTAACCCTATTGCTTACACTAGTGATAATATTCTTAATAATTATTTTTTTCTTTTCTTGAAGGACAGGAAGGTACTCGCAGGTCTTGAACCATCAAAGATAATTGTAAAGCCAAGTTTGCGAAAGTAACAACTGAGCTAAAGCCAGTCCAATAAATAAATATTTTTAAATGATTTTTTTAAAAATATAGATTAGGTAGTCTCCATACCGTTAAAGTTTATGGTATCAGCATACAAAATATTTCCATTTAATTGGTCTGTAGTCAGTCTGTTTATTAGCATTATTAAAAATCTCAGTAGGAATTCAAATAAATAAATGTAGGTGGATGTAGGAAATATAAACTTATTAACAGACAAATTTCACATTAATAATTGCTATAAATGAGATATACTGTTGAATGTTAAAATCACAGGATAAGGGTCGGTGAGCTGATGCTAAAGGTAAGGTGGCTGCCTTGCAAGTGTTAGCCAAGGTAGGACTGCAGTTCGATCCCCTGACATCCCATATGGTCCCCCTAAGCCAGGGGCAATTTCTGAGTGCTTAGCCCGGAGTAACCCCTGAGCATCAAATAGGTGTGGCCCAAAAAAACAAAAACAAAAACAAATCACAGGGTAAGAATAGGGGTGATAGCTCAGAGGTTGAAATACATGCCTTGCATATAAGGAATTGAGAGCATGATCTCTGGCATGCCTTATTCCTCAGCACCAATGAGTATAGATGTGGTCTTTCCAGTACTTTTAACCCAAGTAACACTGCTTCACTGGACACTGAAATGTCAGTCTTATTCTGAGAATTGCTGTGAAATATAACCTACCAGCCCTTTAAGTACTGTTGAAGCTATAAAAAATTTTAATTAAAAGATAGTGATAATATAGACATTTGCTTTGGATGTGACCACATTAGCTGTGATGATAACTTGATCCCTGATGCCGTCTATAGTTTCCCAAGCCCAATGAATTCTAAACACAAAGCTTGTAGTTAGTTCAGAGCACTGCTGGGTATGGTCCCTAAATAATAAAATGCAGCAAATTTAAATGTATAAAGTTAGTGAAATAAAGTATGATTAAATTTACTTATAGTTTTGAAGTATTAAGCTATTAACTAACTTCAGAAAAGAAAACTTTACAGTAGAGAAAATCAGTAGATTTAAATGTATTGTCAAATTATCACCAGACTTAATATAGTATCATTAATCCTTAATAAGATGCATTGAAAAAATTCATCATTTCTGTATCAAATTTTAAAAATACATCACTTTGTTATGGTTACTATAAACTCAACCTGAAGGACCCCTACTAAATATTCCATAGGTATTCTTTAAAAAGATAATTCTGGATAAATTATGAATTCAATCTTAGTTTGAATCTAAGCAACATATAGTTCCCTGAGCATGGTTGGGTAAATAACTTGGAGACTCCTGAGGACTGGCAGGGTAGCTGTCATGTCTCCCAGGATAGGATGGGTAAAGCAACACCTCATCTTTGGAAACCTTGTACTGAACTGCCCAGTTGACTGAAAATCATTGGGAAAGATCTGGGTCTCAGGAGAGCCTCCCTACCTGATCTCCAACAAAAATGTACCGATGGAAAAGATATTTGATTTTTAAAAAAGTAAGAAACAAAGCAGCTGAGAATTAGCACAGGGTCAACTACAAATATGTTTGTAGTTAAGCACATCATGGTGCTTAAATAAAGATATTATTAAAAAAATAAAGATAGGAACCCTCCCCAAATAAAGTGCTTATCTTGCATGCAGCCAACCATGGTTCAATCCTTGGCATTATATTTGACACATATAAAATCAGAAAGTACTTTTGGATGTGGCCATGACAAAATTAAAACAATGACAAAAGAATATTTATGGGTGCTAGTAAAATTCCAACAGGACATGCAATCTAGTCCACAATATCATACAGATGTTAATTTTCTTGCTTTGAGGAATTCTGTGATTTATATAAATTTAAAATCAAAAGTCAAAAGTAAAAATTCTCTGAATGAATGCATAATAAATGAATGCATAATAAAGTCAGAAAATTTGATGTAAAATGTAACGAAGTCCCAAATAATAGTTATTACCTGACTGACTAAATGTCATGCATGGCTAATCAATTTTGTCATTCTGGAAGCATTTCTCATTGTTATCTTTGTCTAACCTGATTTATCTTTTTCTGATAATTGCTGAATTTACTCAAAATTAATATAGTTTTGAGAAGATGCAAGTTTTAGAAAGGACCTCTGCATGATTCCATTTTAGTAGTGGTGTGTTTTTCTTGATAAGAGAGAGAAAAAGGAACATACCCCACTTTCCATGTCAAACTTTTCACATTAAAACTGTCAATGACCTTCACCCTGACAAAACCTTTATGTTTAAGCCTGAGCTCACTTCTTTTTTTGCATAATTTTTAAATTTTTGATGGAGATTAAACATCTTTGAAAGTTTAATTATTCATGGGGGGGGGACAATGGTATGTGTTAGTCATTGGATATACTAGGCAGAACAATTATCTTGGTGTAATTAGCAAGAAAGGATGGAAGAGGAGTTAAGGAGGAGAACCTTTGTTTATTTTCCAGCTCTAAACTTAGAAATAGGTTCTTTCTCTTCAGTAGAAAATGTTCAGTAAAGCACAAATATTTTTTCAACATATTTGTGCCACAAGATAGTTTAGTAAGAGAAGAATCTTGAGTATTCTTGCTTGCATGGTTCTTAAATAATTACTAGTATAGGGAACATTTTACATTAGTTAATTTAGAATAATATATTAACTCAGCTTCATTATAGTTTAAAGTTAGCACTTCTTCCCAAAGGATTTCCAAATAATGAATCAGTTGATAATCAGTAAAATGAAATAGAAAACTTACAATATTTTGATAGAAAATATTCAGTCCTTGATTCCTCCAAATGACACATATAATTTGCAGAAAGAAACAAGAGATTCTAAAGTCAGTAGATAAGAACATGATATGGCTATTTGCACAGGTTACTTAATGTCTTCTTTATTTTATTTTCATCTACTCATGGTCCCAATGATAGTGACTTTGTTACAAAATTATTAGGAATCCTGCGAAAACATGCTGTTTTATAAAAAGAAGTCTGAAGTGATATATGACATCTGTTAAGTTCTAAGTAGTTGATGCTGCTAATTTTTTTCCATAAAGAAGAACAACATTCACCAGGAAGAATGAGCTGCAAGGAAAATAAAATTTACTCATCTCTAATGAAACCCTTAGGTAGCATTCTGTACTGCCATATGCCTATCACTCAGCTGAAATATTTTTGGCTCATTTTATGACATTTATTAAGAGTTTGATGATCATTGCTGAGTAAATTACTAAAACAAGGTTGTTATAAATACCCTTAACTCCTTGGCCATGTGTTATTTTATCTTGTTGACCTAATAAAACTTGTTTATTTGAAGTCATATACCATGATTTTCTTGGATATCCCTAATATGCCAAGGAAAATTTGACTTTTGCTGGAAAAATTTATAGAGCTAGGTTAACAGGTTTAATTTTTATAAATTATTGCACACCTCAGGGACCAGTTTTATAGGTAAAGCGTTGGAGTTCATGCTTTATATGTGAGAGGACAAGGTCAATCTTGGCACTGTATATATAGTCTCCTGAGCATTCTCTGGAGCAACTCTGAGCTTCCAGCCAAAAGTAGCCTCTGGGCAGTGCCAGGTGTGTTGCTCTACCAATCACCCAAAGAAAAACAAATAAGGGGCCAGAGAGATGGCATGGAGATAGGGCGTTTGCCTTGCATGGAAAAGGACAATGGTTCAAATCCTCACATCCCATACGGTCCCCTGAGCCTGCCAGGAGTGAGTTCTGAGCATAGAGTCAGGAGTAACCCCTGAGCACTGCCAGGTGTCCCCCCCCACAAAAAAAAAAGAGAGAGAGAAAAGAAAAGAAAAACAAATGGACCTTCAGTATTACTCAAAATTGCTTCCTTAGAAACTGTTTCTCAGCAAGGTTTTAGTTTCAACTTTTTTTTCTTTTCACACCTCCTACTCTCTTATTCTCAGCTGAATACCTTTATTTTTCATTCAGAAAACCAAAAGCATAGAATAAAAATTTAGTCTGCCCACAACTAAATCTAGAGAATTAAGTTTATTTGCCCCCATCTCCATTTACATTCCCACCTGCTACTATGAAGACTCTGACTAGTGCTCTGAGACTTATCTTCCAACTTTCCAAAATGCACCCCAGATCCCACATTGTCAGTCTTTCTAGATTTCCTGACTATTTTCATGAACTTAGTGATTTTTATTACTTTTTATGAAATGTACTCTTGTGGACTTGACATTTCATTCTGCTCTAGTCCTTGTTGCCTTTGTAAATGATTAAATCTTATTGTCTAACTTTTTTAAACTTTCCTTTTTTATCCTACTATAAACAGATATTTACCTTCATTATTTAATCTGAGAGATGAATCTAACTCAGAAAGATATATTAGTCTATATTTTGTCATCTCTGATCCAAATAGTAATGAGATAAATCAGTAAATGAGAGTTTTATTTATACTTCTGACTCATTTCTTTTTGAGAGAATAAAATTGAGGGCTAGTTTGATAGCTCGAAGCTCAATTTCTTTATAAATTATATAGGAATGGTATAAAATGGACAAGGATTAGAAATTTTGACTCATAATATGAAACAAGAGTTTCCAGAATGACTGTAGTTATTTGTTTTCAGTAAATATAGAACATATTGAATTTGACCTCAATGGTTCACTCGTTAAATGTGGCTGATATCTCAAGAGCAAGGATAATTTTGGTTAGATAAGGGTTTAGGTTTGCCTAGGCTTAATGTACTGGCTGGGGTAACAGATGTTGACCTGAGTCAGGTTGGTACAACTTCCATCTAAATGCCATAGCCAAAGTGTGCATTAGATTAAATGGGAAATAATCTTTCATCCTAATTAAGATTTTCCTCAAAACAAGCAGAGCTTTAACATATGGAGCGAAAGTAATTGGAGTTGAAGAACTCAAGAAATCAACAGAGAATGTGTCAGATGGCAGACAAAAATGGAGAAAAGGACCCTGAGTCAAAGTAACAGCTTGCAAGTTTGGTTGGAATTTTCTATAGAAGATGATCAAGGAATGCTTTGCATAATTTAAAATTATTTACATAAAAATAATTGAGAATATTTTAAGACAATATCAGTATTTAAAAAGCATTAGGTATTTGGAAAATTTAATCAAACTCTGTGCCTAGTAAAGAAAAGAAAAAGCAAAAGTGCCCGTCATAGAGGCAGGGGGGGAGTAAGAGGGCACATGACTTTGGTATAGGGAAGTGAACTCTGGTGAATGTATTGGTAAAACTGAAACAACACTAAGTAACTTTGTAACTATAATCCATAGTGACCTATGGACCTAAAAACATTTTAAAATGTAATACATTGTCCAAATATTAATGAGTGCTACTGGCTCATCCTTGAATGCATATGTTGAATAGTCACTTCTCCCAAAGGTCATGGCTTCAATCGGTTCCCAGACATCGTTGTGTTTTACTTGGGCATTGCAATAACTTCTAGTCTTCTTCATAAGCTTGCTCCTCTAGAGTCCAAGTTGTCAGAATGACTTTTTACAAATGTAAATCAAACCACGCCACTATTTTCTTGTTTGTTTGTTTGGGGGCAACACCTGGCTGTATTATTCCAGATTATGTGCTCAAAAATTACTCCTGGTAGGTTCATGGAACCAAATGGGATGCTGCAAAATGACTCTGGTGGGCCATGCGCAAGGCAAACACCCTACCCTTTGTACAAAACTCCAGTCCCCCACCGTACCACTCTCCACTTTAAAAGTTTTCAGTGGTTCCCATAGCAATTAAGTAAAAAATCTGTTTAACTTACTAGGATCCACAATGACCCAATGCAGTCTAGTACCAAACATCTAACTGTCAATTTCATCCTATTATGTTTCAGAAATAATCTAAGATTATTGTCCTCAGAGATTTTTCAAGTTTTATTTCTTTTTCCTTGAAATACTTTCTCCTCATTAATTTCCTTTTATTTTTTAAATTCAGATCGTTCTTCAAATGTCACTTCAAAGAGGTCCCATTCTCTAACTATATCTAAAATAGTGCCCAATATTACCCTCTCATTTTGTTGCTTTCTAATTCATGACTATGTTTCATTTTTCCATAATACTTGCTTTTTTTTTTTTGGTTTTTGGGTCACACCCGGCAGTGCTTAGGGGTTACTCCTGGCTCCATGCTCAGAAATTGCTCCTAGCAGGCACGGGGGACTATATGGAGCACCGGGATTCGAACCGATGATCTTCTGCATGAAAGGCAAACGCCTTACCTCCATGCTATCTCCTGGGCCCCAATACTTACTATTTTCTAAATTTGTCTTGTTTATGTTTTTTCCCCAAGTTCATCATTTTATTTACTTATTTATTTCCCTTTTATTTAAACCATTGTGTTCTACAAAGTATAGCTGAATTTTAGCATACAATGTTTGAGTACCAATCAATCTCCTATGTCAACCTCCCTCCACCAATATTCCATACCACCCACAACCTCAGCCTGCCAACATAGCAGGCACCTTTTTAAGTTTGGTTGTTGAAGTTCATGTAGTACTCAGTACAATAGCTAAGAGTTAGCATCAACTAGATATCTAACAACAGACAAGTAGATCATGAGATCATGAAGATGTGGTACATATACACAATGGAAAAGTAAATAACTGCAAGGAATGATGTCATCATCTAACTCACCGTAACATGTATGAGCTGGAAGATATTATATTAAATGAAGTAAACCAGAAAAAGAATACAGAATAATATCACTTATATATGGTATCTAGAATAACTGCATGAAGAAATGTAATGGCTTAAATGGAGTTTCAAGCACTCTCTAGGCCCATTGTAATATAGTAAGGAGAAAGAAAAAAATTGAGTATGGGAGAATGACACCTATTAAATGATGGGGTAGGGGCTAAGGCTAAGTATGTCTTAATTCTTGTAAAACTTAAGGAAAAGTAACTATTTTATAAAAACAGTATGGTAATAATACACAAAAACATCATGACTGAAGGCCAGGAAGATTGATTCATGGTAAAAAGTCCACCCTAGCTCTGAATACCATCAACTGTGTTCTGCCCCTATACCTTGAGCACTGTCTTGGGGTTCTGGTGGCTGTCTAGCACCAGTAAGTGTGACCCATTGATCCTTTAACACTGTCAAAATCCACACAAATGATTAAAAATATATTAAAAGCATTTTTCTGTGAAGCTATTCAAAGATAAGCTATGGTTGAGCTATATCTCAGTTCAAGTAAAAGCCATTTTAAAGTGACAATGATTTGTTTCTAAATTTTGTTATTTATTATTATATTATATAATATTACATGTTATTATATTATTTATTATTATATATCAGTGGTCCTCAAACTACAACCCGCAGGCCATATATTATATTTGTTCCCATTTTGTTTCTTCACTTCAAAATAAGATACATGCAGTGTGCATAGGAATTTGTTAGTAGTTTTTGTTTTTACTATAGTCTAGCCTCCAACGACTGGAGGAACTGGCTCCTGTTTAAAAAGTTTGAGGACCCCTGTTATATATTATTTATTTATTTATTGTTTTGGGGGGTCACACCCGATGACACTCAGGGGTTACTCTTGGCTATGTGCTCAGAAATCGCTCCTGGCTTGTGGGACTTGTTTCTAAATTCTATGTGGTATATTCCAGAGGAAAAAATTCCTATAAATCAAATTTCCCTCGAAATAACAAAAAAGAAACCCTTTACATAGTTTTATTAAATATATATGAATGCATGTATATAAATATATTGGTGTGTATATATGTATTTAGGGACATACATTTGCTAATTTTGTTATGTTGGTCATTATGTTTCCTATTGTGCTTTCTATTATACCCCATACCAGAGCTATCTGGCCAAGGTTTTTATAAAGGGAATTGCTTACAAGAAAAAAAAATAAATGAGTTCATACCTTTTCTTTTGAAAAATTTGGTGAGTTAAAAACCTTTTCCCTTTTATAAGCTCCATTAAAGAGTTCTTGGACATCTTAGACCACAGAACAGCTCTATACAATGCCTAATATTTCTTTGATTATGAACACATTAAAACCAATTTAATTGCATTTGACTTTTTAAACTAAATATTACAAATTTCATTTGCTCTGCAAATATAGCTTTAGTGGTCAGAATTTGTTGTGTTACAAAATTAGAATTTAAGTTATATATTTATTTGTGTCAGGACAAGAGGCTAAGTCATATCCTCTTTTAAGTTGGTCACATTACTTTTTGTAGCAGGAAGGTAACTGCATGGTCTAGCTCTGATTTCATAAAATTGGGACAACATTTCTTAGCCTTAAGATATATACACTGAAGACTAAAAGACTTTTTCTCTAGATCCTGTTATAGAGTTGATGAATTTCATTCTCTACTGTCTGATCACATCCCTTACCCCTAGTTATCTTCTTGTTCTTTGTTCTCTTTTCCTTTTGCACAATATCAAATAATCTATTAATACTTTCTTTCTGAACTGAACTTCTATGTAATCTTTATTATCATTGTTATTATTATTTTTCCTGGAGTATTTACTTAGATTTGAGAGTCATGCTTAACCCTAAACTGACACAGAGGAAAATGTTTTTATTTCTGTTTTTAGGGGCAATTTTTCATTACCCTTATATTGTTGCATTTGACCTTTTATTTCTCTTTAAGAACTTTTATATTTAAATTGCTATTGTCACTATCTGTTACTTGCCATTTTTTGTCATGTTCACATCTTTCCTCTCTTATGAATATAAATTTTCAGCACTTACATCAAGACTTTTATGTTTTAGGCAACATATGAACTTTAGTTAATTCCCACTGTACATTCTTTTATTACCATTGCTATGTGTGGTTGGAAGGATATTGAGACTTTCTCACCTCCCAGAGGGGTCAATTTTTTGTCTGAACTAAAAGTGTGGTAGGCCTTCTTAGTTCTTTATGAAGACCAGGAGATAAAGGCTCTGTCTTTCTCACCTTATCATTCCCTGAATTTATATAAAGCTCTTTTCCTAAGGATCTAAAGCACTTGAACACAATTTGCCAATAATATCATAGTTTGAAAAGAAATAAATGCTTGTTAATATTTGCTTGATAAATAGAATCAGAATAAGTCAAATAGAATGCAGTTAATTGGTCTGAAGCAAATGCGCTCACTCTTCTTCTTTACAATTTTTATTTGGATCTGATAAGAAATTTTATGGATAAAAGAATCTTGCACATAAACTTCTGCAGGAAGATACTTCTTTGGCAGAGCTGCATATATGCAAATAAGTAGTGCTGGGAGATACAAATCTCACAGGCTGAATGGATTTTCTATGGACCAAAGGGCATTTACAAATTAATTGCAAAGCTGCCCTCTGACACTCTTGTGGAATTATGTTAGCAACTTTCCCAAGGTCACATTGTTTATGAATGCTGGGCCTGAGAGAAGAGTATCCTTCTCTTGAAGACTTGTGTTCACCTCAAAAATTCTCTCTGTCCTTGATACAAGCAAGCTGAATGACTGCAGAATGATTCTAGAGACAATTGATTGAATACATTCACTGAAAAAATGTGCTACCTACTTCCTTATTGATTACTATTGAGTGAGGAGTTGGCTGCTCCAGTTAAACAGAAGGTTGAATGTCCTCTGGTGTGAGAGTCCACCAGACATTTCCTATTTCCACTGTCCATTTAAAGTGGTTAAAACTTGACTCTTTTTTAGAAGTCACACACCCAAGTCTGTGAGCACTTTAGGTAGAAATTCAAAGGGAAATCTGAGTGAATGAGTGAGAAATTTCTCTTCATCTACAATACTCAAGACATCTTTGCTTCCTGTAGCTTCAGTAGTTTGATCCTTAAAACTAGTGAAAAGAGACAAAAGAAATTTCTTCTTTTGTATATACCTTTATGCAAAATATTCCAAATATATAGAGTAGTAGCAATGGATCAAAATTAAGTTGTCATCTCTTTTTCTGCAGGCTTTAGAGAAGAAAATACAGATTCCTTACTCTAGCTTTTGGTAAATTTTTGGGTCCTTTTAATTATAACAACACTGATGGATTCTCTGTATTTTGATTACATCACTTTTGCTTCTGTTTCAAATTTCCTTCTGCTGCTCTCATGAGATTAATTATAGTTGAGACCCTCCCAGAATATCCAGATAATCAAAGATCATTTCCCACCTCAAAATATTTAATCAAATATGAGTAGATATTTTTCTATGTAAGATAACATTTACAGGGAACATTATTATAGGGTACTCAGATATTGAAAGAAATCTGTGTATTGCTCAATTCTTTACTAATAATTCCAAATGAAAAATTTTCAGCTAAAACACTTAATCAGTTTCTTTATTTAGATATGTAGTGTCAATAAATAATAAACGAAGGAACTAAAGATATTGTGGTGTTTGTTTTGCAGTTCAGATGCAATGACTGAATAATTTTCTGAAAGGGTCTTATATTTGCTGAGATATTACCATGGGTTGTAATATTTAGATACTATTTCCGCCTGATTATAGCCTATCAGCAGGCATTTACCAGATTTGCACATATGATTATTCAGAGAAGAAGCAGTAAAAGAATAATTGTCTTCTACATTATGTGGGTTAGTTTGTTATGGAGAAGAAACAAACTTGTTATGGTTTGGGGAAGATTTTCTTTATCAACAACTCCCTTGCCGCCTCTCCCTTCTAGTTACATAACTGATATTTTTAGCACACAATTGCATTTATATTCTCTCAAAAGTTTTTGTTCCTTTTATTTCTTATAGTAGACTATCAAGTTGGTATGTTTTGGTGTTCATTGTTATTCTTTGCACAAAATGCTTTATTTTCTACTATTTTTTGTTTTTGTCTCATGGTTGATATTAAAAAAATACATGTTAAAACATAGCATTTGGAGTTTTATGAAACCTGCTTACATTTATCTTAAGAAGTTTTAGTAGGGAACTATACTTACCATATAGATCTCATACTGAAGTGTGAAAAAAATTTTCAAGCTGTTCTCAGATTTTAGAACAAAAATTTTTAAATTGATGATTAAATATGAGATTTATTTGAATTTCAGGTTCAAAGAGAGAATTACAGTTTATAGACTTATAAAATAATAATGATAAAATTTGTTTTAGTAAAAATAGTGATACTAATTTCGAAACGCATTAGATTCATGGAGGTATTTATAGTGCCTTATTAAGCTTATTATTATTCTCTTGCGTAGAGAATAATAATTGGAAACTTCAGTCATTGCTCTTTACATTCAACTTCTTAGTAGAATATTGAGTATTATATTTTTTTGTTTTTTTTTGGGGGGGGTCACACCCGGCAGTGCTCAGGGGTTACTCCTGGCTCCATGCTCAGAAATTGCTCCTGGCAGGCACGGGGGACCATATGGGGCACCGGGATTCGAACCGATGACCTTTTGCATGAAAGGCAAACGCCTTACCTCCATGCTATCTCCCGGGCCTTGAATATTATATTTTTATCCAACAACAAAAAATACCTACTAATAGGACAAATTATTTTATCTCAAGTATAGTAATCTCACATCCTCAACACAAACCAATAGATGTAGCTTACACAACTGCCTTGGTTGTCTTTACAGGATCACTAATC
>PVKC010023015.1:0-17350 GCA_004027635.1 Crocidura indochinensis
ATATACAATCATAGATTTATAATATTATCTTTAAAATATTCTAAAGGATTTTTATTAAATATCCTACAGATTATTAATATTATCACCAGGTTTATAAATGGAATAACAAGTATTATTCCTTCTTATCCAAATTATTGAAATTAATGCTCTATTTATTAGATGATAAAATAATTAAAATCTAAAAGAAGTTTTTACACTTGTAGAAGACATTTATTCCATTTTAATAAATTATATACAGTTTAAGCATGTAAAATTGATTATATTTATTGAAGAAAACAAATCATAAATATGATTCAGATCAAATATAATATAATAACAAAATGAGATTATAAAATAAAAGTAAGCATCTTAAACTAATTTTGCAGCTCTCTTTAAAGTAGATTCATACAGCTCATCAAATTCTACTCCCCACTTCTTGTTGGCTTAGTCACAAATTCTCAATTACCTCTTAAACCTTGTTATAATCCTCTGAGTTCTAGTCAGGAATAAGATATGAAGAGGATATAAGCCACCTCCATGTCTGGCACATTAAAACCATTCTTTCATGCAAGGCTGATGAATCAGTCAACATCCCCACCAACAGTAGGTGAGAGTTTCTTTTATTCCCAAGGTCTAATTTACTAGGAAAAACAATCCTATACTTTTAAGCTCCATCTAAAAGCTAGCAAAGTTTTCTCCAGTCCAAAATAAAATGAGATAAACAAGAAACAGAAGGTTAAAATGACGAGAGGCTAATTTATTGTTTCTGTTTTATTGCCTTGTACCTTTTCTGTTAAAATAGTCTTTCTTGGGCAATTCTGTGGTTGTATGGCGGTAGAGGTTTTATTTGTGCTTGATTTCAGGTCATTTTTTGGTTTTTAAATAAAAATATCCACACTGTTGCTTATGAAAATTTAAAATAAACTTTGCCATGTCACTACACATTGTGGTCTAATAACCTAAAAAATGTATACATATAAAACTATTCGGTGCTTGTCATATAAATGTTGGTTTTCCAGGTAGATGTTAAAATTTTTTTAAAAAGTACAGAAATATGAAAGCTTGATTTCATTTTTGTGACTCCAAAATAATTGCATCTTATTGAGATATTGAATTTATTTTTTCTGGCTGTTGGGCCACACCCAGTGAAACTCAGGGATTACTCCTAGCTATGTGTTCAGAAATCGGCCCTGGCTTGGGGGACCATATGGGTCACTGCATCAAACCGCAGTCCCTCCTAGGTTAGCTCATGCAAGGCAAATGGCCTACCGCCTGTGCCGCCGCTCCAGCCCCAATATTGACTATCTTAAGGAAAGCTTCAAAATGATAAGATTGTAGATATGGAAAGGAGCCACATCACTCACTATACTAAAAAATCCCTGTTTGATTGTGGCCAAGCTTCTTCCCCTGAGTAAAACATATCACAGCAGAACTGTTGAACAAAATTATGTAGTTGAACCAAACTAATGCTATTGAATGAAATAGATGTCCAATCAAGTACATTTCATACCTTTAGGTATTAATTCAAATTTGATAGTGCAATGTTAAAGTTTCACTTTAAACAAAAGTTTAAGATTTCTGTCATCTGGGTCAGAAGCAATAACACAGCAGGTAGGGTGTTTACCGAATAATAGGTCAGAGTAGTTAATTAAATTTGAATATTATATAAGTGTATATAATGGTATACTACTTTACTCATTTATGAAAAAAGAAATTTGGGGGGTTGTTGCAACTTTAATGCAATAAGATACTGTCATACCAAGTGAAGTCATATTGAAAAGACAAATACTATATGTGAACGATATATGTATGTGAATCATATATGTGTATGATATATTCACATACAGAATAGAAGGAAACAAGCTGAGTGATTAGGGAATTTCCCAATGAAACAACTCTGACATATGTTCGATACAATTATAATTTGATGTGCTTGGGACAATAGGGGAAAAGTAACTATAGAATAATGGTGGATAATTCCTAGCTACCTGGAGATGAGCCTGGTATATCTACCCTAGAAGTGCAAATAATAAAATAAGGAGAGTGATACAGGTCTTGGACACATTGGAGGTGATGAAGATGCATTATTTTGTACACAAGAACCATAAACATAACCATGGTACATAAACTACAATACACAATTGGAAATAATAAGAAATTATGCTGGGAGACCAGCCTTGGGCTAAGAGGCCTGAATCAGGGGCAGCATAAGGATTATAGATCAAACTTTCCTAAAATATATATGGAAAAATAAACCTCCACAAATAGCTAAAATAATCCTTGGGAAAAAAGAAAATGTGAAGCATCACTTTCTCCAATTTCAAACTGTATTGCAAAGGAGTAATCATTTAAACAGCATGGCACTAGATTAAAGACAGACTCTCAAATCAATGAAATAGATTTGAATATTCTGGGACAGACCCTAAAAGGATTTGAACAATTCATCTTTGATAAAGGGACAAGAATTATGAAGTAGTAAAAGGACTGTTTCTTGAACCAGTAGTGTTAGGAGAACTAGCCAGGTATATGCAAAAAAAATGAACTCAGATCTCTCTTTAAGACCAAGCCCAAAAGAAAAATGGAGTAAAGACCTTGACATCAGATCTGAAACTGTAAGGTACATATAGAAAAAAGTAGGCAGAATGCTCCATGATATGGAGATCAAGGCATCTTTAAGGAGGAAATGCCACTGGCCAAGTAGTGGAAGCAAAGATAAACAATTGGGCTACGTAAAACTAAGAAGCTTCTGTACCTCAAAGAAAATGGCGACTAGCAATATAGGATAACATCCATTCCAACTGACAATTAGGATCAATATTTTAATATGTCTCTGCTTAAACGTTGTCAAATTAAAGGTCCTAATAGAAGTGCATCAGTCACCAATTTTTTTAATAATTTTTATTGTGACCAAAGTGAATTACAAATATTTCACAGTAATATTTAACATTCATAGTGACAACAAATTAGGGCCATTCCCATCACCGGTGCTGTCCTCCCTCCACTCCTGTTCCCAGCTTGCATCCTATATCTCCCCTCTTTGCCCCCTGGACTGCTAGTATAACTGGTTCCCTCTGTGTATAGTTTGTTGTAGATTGGGTATCGATTCTGTTGTCATTGACTTTGGGTTTAGTGTTTAAGTCAGACACCAAATTTAACCTTTCCTTGACAAGTTACTTTCTGATTTCATGTACTAACAGTCAAGTTACATTGTAATTACATTTTTTTAAATTAGTGTCTTTTGCCTAAAAATTGCTGTTAGTTTTTATATTCTATTAGAAATGAGTATTCACCTCTTCTCTTTTAATCTTCTTGTTTACTTTGAAGTTATAAATGGTATTAGAAGAATATTATTTTATATATGAATCACTAATGGTTTAGAAAAATAATAAACTTTGCTCAATATAGTGAATACATTTTACTTACTTTAAAATAAACGTGTCTTCTCATTCTGCAAAACAGCTAGTTGGTGTTTATTTAACTTTATTTTTAAGTTGGACAGTAATCAGTGACTTTATGTCTTGTACTTAATAAATGTCTACATAATAAAGAACGCAATATGAAGTGTGTCTTCAATTCATACTTTAAAAAATATATTTGTCCCATGTACTTTCCTTTATTACTTTGATGGAGAAAATATGAAGATGGCTAGAAATGTGCATGGCAACCAATTTTTACAAAAACAGGAGTCTTCTCCAAAGAAAGGAACCCCTCAGAGTTACCTTATTTTCATTCTCGACAATCCAACATCATGAAAATAAAATCCTTTGTGGAAAATGCAGTGGAATTTAAAATTACTGTTTTGTTCATTTAGTGTTATATTGCCTTCTTCTTAGTCTAGGTAAGAATGAAATTTTCACGTGATTTGTTCCCACTTCCAAAACCAACTTTGTCATATAAACATAAGCATTGATAAGTGACTTTCAAGGTTCTAAACTTTAGAGCATAGAATGAAATTACTGCATGTGCTAACCATGGATGTATGTGGTTCCTCCAATAACGGAACATACATTACCACATCATATCATAGATAAGTAATTTGTTAAAGTAAAACTTTAAAATGATATGAGGGAAAAGGGTGTCATTTAAATATACTTGTATGATTCCAGGACAAATATTCTTATATGATTCCAGGTTATACAACAAGCGGTATCAGTTCCAAATATATGTATACAACTGATCTTACCTGCTCTCCTTTAGTTGTATGTGCAGGTTTTAAATATAAATTCACCATAGTAATTATAGGAAGTGACATATGTAGCCTACAACGTCACGTTCTACTCATAATCCAACCACTCTGTTGGCTCCACGGTGGCCAGATGTACGGGCTTTTGTTTTTAACTTAATGGCCACACGAAATGCCATTTTGTGAGATTCGAGGTTCATTAGACCTTCTGTTCAAGTGTCTTTAGGCTACAATTCATTCTGACTCTGCAATTACTGATGACAATTTTTATATGCAGCCAAATTTTTCTATCGCAGCGGGAAGGTTTGCATAATTTGTGGCTTTTTACCCCTGTCTCTGATAATCTGACGCTAGAAAACACTAAAGAACCATTCTAGAAATGAATTAATGCTTTATATATCGTTTTACAGATTTTCTTTAAAAAGAAATGATCCTAGGGAACATTGTACAGGGAAAAAGATATTAGCAGATTTGTTTTATTAATTTTTTTTCTTGTAAACAGTTTGCATTGCTTGTTATAGGATGCAACTTCTGAGAAGGAAATAGGCGATAAGCTCCTTTGTTGGTCATATCATGCAAAAGCTATTTTTCAAAGCTACTTAATTCTTTGAAAGCTGTTCACTATAATTTACACCTTTCAGTGACTTCTCCTGTGGTGTTTTTCAAATTAATATTGAAAACAACAAACAATCATGAGTTACTGTCACTGAACTTTTTCTACCAATTTAAGAGATACTGAGTGGAAGTCAGTGAAGCAAAAATTTAAATCACTCCTGGCCAAAGACTTGGAGTGAATCCATTTCAAGCCTGATAGTGTGCAAAAAATCTAATTGGAATACAAATAAAGATAGAGCTATTCCTATGCAGGATCCTGGGGTTTGATTTGACGATTATAAATGCATCCTGACCTAGACCAGATTTTTACAAGACCCAAAGAGAGTAAATTTTAAATAAACAGGTGTGAAAATGCAACTAACCATTATTTTAAAAAGAAAAGAGGCTGAAAGAAATTAATTTCAACAAATAAACTCCAGGAATCTTGTTACTAGTTGGATAGGTTTGAAGTATTTGAGGATCAATGAAGAGATATAAAAATGTGTTTAGAGATAAGAGTTTGAAACAAAAGCTCAGAAATGAGAGAACAATAAAAATATTCAGAGAAATAGACTGTAAAGATAGAGAGCAAGAAGTGAAGAGAGAACAAAATATAAGATGGAGAGGAAATAAATAGAGCCAGTAGCATGACAGAAAATAAAATTTTCTTCATAATTCAATAAAAGAATATTTGAGGAAAATATAAAAAAATCTTTAGTTTGTACAAGGAAGTTTATGTCCATAATATAGCGTTCTTTGGGTATTTTATTTTTGAAATGATTTCTTTTTATTTCCAACATCGTATCATCTTTATTGTTTAGCAGCTATTGTTCTAATAGGCAATGAATACCGAAATTCAAATTCTACTCAGGCTAGTACAGTAGATTCATCATTTAGGGTAAATCACCATTTTTGCATTTTTGTGAGTATCATTTTCCTAAGGTTAAAAATGTGTTGACAATCAGAACTGTTGAAGAATGTAAAGTAGTTTTAAATAGGTCACTTTTAAGATTTTGTAGTAAATAGCTACACACATTGATTGACTATGAATTTTCTGTAGAAATAGGACATTCTATTAAAATGCAGCTATGACCAAAACTAAAAGTCATGTTATTTTATGTTCATTGGAGAATATTCTCCCATGGTAACAAATGCTACCTGTTTATTATAATTATCACCTCTCATCTCTAGGTTGGCACTTTTCCCATCTCAACATTAGGTAGTACTGAAATTTCCTGGAAGTGATTCAATGCATAAGTCCTCTTTTCCAAGACCTTAAGTAGGTTGCTAGGTTACTGGGGCCTTTCATATTTCTTCTTTTCTAAGCAAACCTCTAAAGTGATTTCATAAATTGTTTCATATGTTTCTCAAAGTGACGCATAGCAATCTCTGACATGGCATAAAGCTAGCCATGTTCAATTTGAGTCATGTCTTTGATTCTAATTGTTAGAAATATTCAGACCTAATTCTTTAAGAATGTAAACGTTAGTATATTATTCATACACTTAAATGCAACCTAATCATTTTCTCAACTACTGTCAACTAGTTATCAAAAAGTTGGCAAAGTAAGAATTTTTCTTTGTAAAATTGGCATCGTTTGACTATGTCTATTCCAAATGTTTTAATTTTGTTCTCTAAAAGAAATGCAATATTATCCAGGTTGAGTTAAAGTAACCAAATAATATTCTTTCTCTCAGATTAACTGAATAACCATCTATGGAATGCTTAAATTCCATTCTGGTTGATGTTTTGTGAATGGAGAGAAAGGGGGGTAAACATTTCGGTTGGTTGTACAGTTGAGTTGCTTAGCAACAAGAAACAAGATCATAGAGATTAAATCAATTACAAATCCAGAAATAAGATCTCAGATATATGAATATTTAATTTATGAAAAAGGATTTAGGTGCTGCAAATAAAGGAAAGTCTTTTAAACTAATAGTATTGGATAAATTGGTAAACACATGTAAAAATATATTAAAATTGGAACGCTATTTTTACATATATAAAAGTTAATGTTAAATGGATTAGAGACCTCTATTTCTGACTACTCAATAAAAATGTTAATAAAAATAAGTATATATTCACTTCTGAAGCATATCAATGTTTTGACTTGATTTTAAAAAATAATAAAAATAAGCAAATTGGACTCTATTAAACTAGGACATTTCTGCATTGTTAAAAAAACTGTGCTTAAAATGAAAAGGACACCCTATTGCATAGAAAAATATGATTAAAATATACATGAAGCAAAGAACTAATATACTAATATAATGGTTTGTTTTACAAACAATGAGGTGCAGTACAAAAATAAGCATCACTCATTGTTGAAGGAACTTTCTATAGACTGTATGGAAACAGTCATGAAACAATCATAAAAAGTACTCCATGTGACCAACACATTCAACTTCTTGAATTTTATTTCAAGAATATAAAAACATTAATTTGAAAGGATATGCACACATATTTCATTGCAGTGCATTTTAGTCAAGGTTAGAAAATAACCCAAATACCCAAATTCCAGTGATGAGTGAATGAAGACTTCATGGCATCCATACTGAAATAAATATTACTTAATTATAATAAAATAGAATTTGGATGGAATCAGAGAATGCCATTTCAAGAGTAATTAGTCAGAGGAGAACATTAAACATCAAGCATTTCATTCATATTGTAGTATGTAAAAAAAAAGGAAAAGCTAGAGAACAAATAGTGGTCAATAAAACAAATATTTTAACTCTAGCAACAAAACTGGTTTTACTAAACAGAATTCAGGGAAGAGAAATCAGAATTAGAAGTCATATAAAGACAGCTATGAATAATATTTAGTAGCTTTGGAAGTCCGGTAACTTTATTCACCAAAACAAAAACATTAATACTATTTGTTTCAGTGGTAAAATATTAGAACAATAATATCTAACAAAGAGGCTATAGATATAGTAAAACAAGTAAGGAATGTGATTTTTTTTTCTTCTGGTTTTTCGGGCCACACCCGTTTGATGCTCAGGGGTTACTCCTGGCTAAGAGCTCAGAAATTGTCCTTGACTTGGGGGGACCATATGGGACACCGGGGGGGATCGAACCACGGTCTCGATCTTTCCTTGGCTAGCACTTGCAAGGCAGACACCTTACCTCTAGCGCCACCTTGCCGGTCCCAGGAATGTGATTTTCATGCATTCAAAATCTAGATTTGATTTATGGAAACACATATGAGGACATAGTCATAAGAATAAGCCAAAAGCCCCACCAGGTCTAGGTCCCAAAGCCAAAGAATAATAACAAAATTAATGATAAAGATAGATCCTTGTTGTCATTCTTCCTCTCCATCTATTTCTCAAAGAAAACAAATTACATATATAATGTAAATTTATTTTTAAACAAAGCCATGCTTTATTATATCTGTTATTTTAAGGCTGTAATAACTAAAATGGTTTCTTTTCATAGAATTGAAATACTATTCATTTTCCCTTTATTTGGCTTCATTCACCTAGGTCTATTTGGATTTTATTTTAGATACTAGAAATTAATTTGCAACAGGTGAATTAGAATATTCTCTTGCTTTTATGTAAAGGACATTATCTTTTCATTCAGGCAGCCTAAATATACTTTGGTTTAGGTCAACTGGTATATGCACTTTGTGTAAATAATTTGGAAATAAACCTCATTTTACTCAGAGGATATATTAGGTCTACCCATACTGTAAATCCATCATAATCATCACCATCATTTATTTCCAGAATCTTTTCATATTTTCTAACTGATAAGTAGAACAAAAACAGAATTTGGTATATATGTTCATAAAAAATCACTCAACATCTCTGAAAATATGCAAACAACAAAGCATCCTTATTTAAATATACAAACAAAAGTAGCACTCTTCATTTGTATGATAGGCTATACCAAATCCAGCATCAATCCAGAACACCTCCAGGGAGCAATTATGCAGTTGAAGAAGCTATTCTAAATGATCCTGGGACAAAGAGGGATCATACCCTGTACTTCTAGATGAATGTTGGTACTAGCCAGTGTGTGTACACTGAAATACTTGAAGAAAAAGTAAGATGAAGAAGATCTGAAGTTTTAAGAATAACTCTTCATTTAGACATTGAAGCTAACCAAGCATGACAATTTTCTACAATAAAATAAATCTCGGTGTCTGGGAGAGTCTCCTCTAGGGCTCATTCGTAATAAGATTTGAATATAGATTCAAAAAGATAGAAATTTTATTCACACAAAAAGGGAGGTTCTAGGAAGAGTAGTGGGATATGTTTGCATTGTATGAATAACTATTCAGCTTCTTTTGAATAATTCCCATTTTTCTAATTCCATAATCTTTTCTTTATCTTACAGACAGAAAACGGGCAAACAGCAGTAACACAATAAAAAAGTATCTGGCTACAGTTCTAGTTGATTAAGTTCATAGAAGTTTTCTTTTCCTATTAAATGAAAGAAATATAGACACATAATAGATAAGCAATACTCTTTAGGACAGAATCACCCCTTCATAGCCTAGAAATTGAATTGGCAATAGAATTTAATGTATAAAAAATCACATAGTGACTGTTGATGAGTTGTATTCCCTTTATCTTATATGGTCATATAAAATCCCAGTGGGATTTTTAGCCTTTTATCTTTTTATCATTTTTATCCTTTTGATGGATTTAGAAAAACTAACAAACAAAAAGAAAGTAAGTTGAAAATGAATCATTTGACAAATAAATCATGGCACAAATGTCAACAAAGATGAATGTTAAAGCCAACATTAGCTATTGTGTTGATACTATTCACCCACAAACCTACCCATAAGAGTGCCAGGGACTGTTCCACTGTTAATCTTCCCAAAAGTTCCTCTACACACAGTCCATCTCTTTACTCTGACCCTTCATAATTCTGCTAAGCATTTTAGATCTCTTAAGAAATACTTTTTAAATCTGATTTCATAAACCTAGTCTAGAATTAGGCTGAATATATAAAACCTCCCAGTTCTTTCTCAAGACCACAGTCACATTTTTCTCATCTTCTTTAATTATTCTATTTCTCTAATTCCGTGGCTTGCAATAGATTTATCTTAGAAGAGGCCTAAAGCTCAGTTTAATAATCCAAGATCCTTAAATACCTCAAACAGTTGACCAATGGAAAAACTCAGACATAAAAGGGGAAGTTAAATTTATGTTATTGATGTAGCTTTTGCAATGTTCTGTTTGGTGTTGAAACAAGACTGAGAATTTCTATAACAAAATATCTATCCCTTGGGGTGGTTGCGACCAGAGTTGAATTTTTTTTTCAAAAATTTCTTAGTATACAAAATATATTTTGTTTTTGAATAACTTCACTTTCAATGTATAAGAAATATAAGAGCATCATATTACTTCTTTGTAACAAAAGAAAATAAAATCAAATATTTTAAATTTAGGTCCAATTTCAGCCTCTCTCAGATAAAATCTATAGGACTATCCAAGTCAAAAGTTAAGGAAATTGAGTTCAGAGTCATAATACAGTGTGTAGGATGTTTGCCTTACATGCAGCCAATCTTGTTTCAATCCACAGTTTCCCTCTTTGGTCCACTAAGCATTGCCAGGAGTAGTTCCTAAATTCAGAGCCACAAGTAAACCTTGAGCACCACCAGGTATGGCCCAATAACAAACAACAATAAGCAAAAATTTAAGTACATTTAACCAGAGACTTGAGACAAAACAAAACTAAAGCAAAATTCTCCTTTCATATATACCTGAAATTAGATCTACACGAAAACTTCCACTTAAGAGTAAACTATTTAGACAATTGTTTTTTACAAACCGCCAGAAACCATATCTTATTATTAATTTTGTTTATTTTGTCTTTATGACCAATTACTTAAAATAATTGTTTCAACCGGTTTATCATATATTCACAAAATCAATACCAGAAAAATTCCTGCCTCAGGTTCAGACTACATGATTTATCTATTAATAGAATAATCATAATCCTTGAAAAAATGTTAATGGCATTGAGCTGGAGTGATAGTACATCAGGTAGGGCAACTTGCTTTACACAAGGCTGACTTGGGTTCAATTTCTTCAATCCATGGTTCCCTGAGTCCTGCAGGAGTATTCTCTGAGGACAGAGCCAGGACTAAGCTCTGAGAATCACCAGGTACAGTTCAAACATCAAATAAAATTAAAACTTTCAAAACTTGCTTCTAACAAAAGAAATCAAATCAATTATTGATAATCTGTATGGTTTATCCTACCTCTTCATAAAACCTACATTAAGTAATATAATTGTAAGCTGCAGGACTTTCAATATTTAGTGCTAGTGGAATTCTGTATAATAAATATCTACATGAAAATTGGTCTCTTAAAATATTTAAGAGTTCAAGTGATACGTACAATAATATAAATGATCGTGTTTAAATATGAAAGTAAAGCTAAAGCACTACTTATAGCAAATCTAGAAGAATATAGAATTGATTGTCAAAATCTAAGTTTTATGTGAATATAGCAAAGTACTATGTACTAGAATACCTTGAAGCATATAAGGTAGCTAAAATGTCTCCTCAGAAAAAGTGGTCCATTTTTATCTGACTTTCAAAGTAGATGTGTAGTTCTACAAGAAATTTTGAGGGAAGAAAAACACTCTGTATATAACAGAATTAACAAGAACATAACAGGGCAGTTTATTTAAAGATATGTAATTCCCTAAATTAAATTGAAATCAATTTTAATATAATTGAGGTTAACTCTACTGTTGACTATTGTTGAATCCTTCTGTCACACTATCCCCAAACCGCCTTACAGATGAGACAGTTTGGGGGATCCCATAAGCCAAAGCTTTGTAGATGCTGCTCCAGATATGGAGAAAGAAAGCACAAAGAGGGGTACCACCCCAGGATTAGTGGTTTCTGTCAGGCTTGACATCAGAGGGCCCCTTTACAGATAGCTGGATAAGGGCAATAACAGGCCACTTTATTGTTCTCTGTGTTGCTGCTAAAACATTCTTAAACCCAAATGTTTATGATTATCTTCTTCCTGGCACCTCGTCCCCTGGCTATATGTATGCTCTGTCTATGACCTCTTGTTCTATATAACCATTATTAGAATGGAATAAAGTGTCTCCAGTCATCAACCTAGGATTTGTTCTTTTTTTTTCCCCATCATTTGAGGGAAACCTATTCTGCCCTAAATTTACCAAAAAGATGGAAGCTGACCCTTTCTGACTAACTGGATCAATACATAGAGTCCAGTGATTAATTCCACATATATAAAATATGTATATAGATTTTAATCCAGAACCTGTGGAATATGTTGTGTGGCACCAAAGAAGCACCCTTAAAGGTTAAAGCAATCTTGTTATATACCAAAAATGTCTTTAGAAAAATATTAAGTAAATTTGAAACATTCAAATCAAACCTAGAAATTGAATTTAACAGGTTTTTCTCTGCCTCAGGTTACTAGTACACATTTGGAACTAATTTGAAAGTTAGAACTACTCAGAAACCAGTCCTAGCTAAGGAGTTTATATGTCACACATGGTTCACAATTTATGGTAAACAGTAATTATGGTGATTGGTGTTTTATTTTCATAATTTATAACATGATAGCAGATATAGTAACATTAATGAATTTTAGTTGCTTATACTCTTTTTATTTGATTGAGAGGGGCTTGGGGGTCCACACCTTCAAGGTTATTCCTGAGAATTAACCTCAAAGCTTAATCTTTGCTTTGCACAAATTAATGACTTTGTCAGACTTAAAAGACTATTTGGGATGCTAGGGATTAAACCGAATATTCTTTGTGCAAGTCAAGTGCCTATTCACCATACTATATAGGATGCTTGTAGAAAATATTTTAAACACATGATTATTATGAGATTTTATTTTCTATTTAAATAATATAAACCTCAGGCAAAGTTTTCTGCAGCCAAATATGAATATTGCCACTCTTTTCAAATATCATCCTCTTCCTGTAAACTGATAATTATCCCATATGGTGAGCAGAGAAAATGTTCCACATTAAATTAGGACACTGGTTAAAATGTTAGAGGTCCAACTTTATAACTATAATTATAGCAAACCTACAATTTTTATTAAAAAATTTTGTTACAACTGTTTTATAATAGCATGGAATTTCAAAGGTGTAACTTCACATCTATATATGTCTTTATTATCACAGCTTCCATTACCAGAGATCCAATGCCTTCCCACAAGAGATAGTTCTCATTATACCCACTCTCAGGTTTTTGAAAACTAGGGTTGCTTCCTAATTTTTGTCTATAGTGCTTTAATGAATATAAGAATGCAGACGGTTTTCAGAATTTATTTTCAGGGAACTTAAGGGAGATGCCAACAAGTGTAATTACTGCGTCATATGAAAATTCAATTCTTGGTTTTTATAGAAATAACCATATTGTTTACCAAAAAGGTTGAATGAATCGACATTTTCACAGTCAGTGAATGAGAATGCCCTTTACTCCATAATCAGTGGTGTTCGTTTGATAAAACATAAGTTATCTTCTCATACATTATCAATCTCTTGACACAAAATTAAGTGAGAAAAGAGGAAAATAAAAGAAAAAGGGAAAAAGGATAATCATCTTAAAATGAAGGTGAAATGAAAGAATTAAAATAAAATCTGTTAAGTATTGTAGGGTTTAGAGTATTGCCTTGCACACTGATAAGCCTGATTCAACACCCTGATCACAGTGCTAGGAGTAAAGTCCTGGGACCTGCCACACGGAGCCACTAAAATTAAGTTTATTAAAATGATAGAATAAAAGATTATGATTGACATGTCTTTTAGAATCCATAGGTTTTAATTTAATCAAAAGTTTTAAATTAATGAGAGTAAAGTGTTTTATATTATGAAAGAGTTGTCTCATCTACTAGAAGACAATTTATAAAATATATTTTAATGATTAAAACAAAATTTGTATTTTCAGTGTTGTGTCTATTTTACAATTCTTCTATTATAGCATATTTTTCAGAACTGCTTCTGATCAAAACATATTTTCTTCTATCTTCCCACTTCATAATTAAATTTATGACATCGCTAGTATGTACACTGCATATTTACCTTACCGACAGATGTGAAATTTTAGAGTGTACCAGACCTCGAAACAATAACGGAAGCAACATCTCCAAAAAAAACAATATTTTTGTCATCGACTCAAGGTGAGCATTGATGCACAGAAAATGAAGTCTTTCAAAAATTATTAATTCAGTAATCTCATTGATTTGCCTAGCCAATGACCCGTATGAAATCTACACACAAAATAAATAATTTGGTTCATTGAACAGTGTTTTAACTAAAACTCACCAGATGTTAGCAATCACTCATTCCCCTTCTCCATTGCATCCTACTAATGAAAGAAGAAAATCCCTCAGTCCCTCAACGATTCATTAACTAGTCAAGCGCCTCTCAAGAGGAGAGGCAGCCCTTCCTGCTCTCGATGGCACTTTCATCTCTTGTCATAGTTGTCAGTTTTCCTTCAACAATGAAAAGAAGTTGATCACAACTCTTAAGATCATTTTCGGTGTTCAAGACTTTTTCAAAGGGAAAGACATTTCTTCCACGCACTCCTGTTTCTTTCTCATTCCTCACAATTCCTTGTGTCCTCAGTGACAGATGCAGTTACACTTGACAACTTTCAATTCTTCACTCCCACTACCAGAGCAGAAACATCTTCCCAGTTCATCAACCTTATGCATCTCATCAAATATTCTCCCCATTTTTTTTTAATATTTATTACCTGTGACCTGACCTACTGAAATAGTCTTTTAGTAATCAGAATGGAATAGCTTCTTCTGACTTCACTTGATTTTTATGATTTCATAGTTCTAGAATCCATTTACAACTAAAATTCAGGTATTATATATAAAGAGTTAAGTCTTCATATTTTCCTTAGGGCTAAAAACTAGTGAGCACAACTTATGAAAAGACTCCATTTTCCATTACATAGTTATGTTATCACAATAGTCAGAATAACTAAAATGGCACTAAGTCTATTTCTAAGTTCTCTCTCCTGTTCCATCAAATAATTTGTATGTATTTTTATACCACAGTATGCTGACAATTTGATTTCTAATTATTTAATATTTACTTTTAAAGATAACAAATACACTAATTGCTTTCTTTCAAAGTATTTTTAGTTATTTTGGTACGTATAAATTTTAGGGCCAGTTTGTCAGTTTAATGGATATATGTGTAAATAAAAACTCTCATCAGACAGTAATTTCAATAGATAGCATTTTTTATACAGTGATGTAAGGTTGGATGATGAATTTAAAATAACACCAAATAGTGCTTGGAAGGCCACATAGAGTGAAGGTATCAAATCGTGGTCTGATGTGTACAAGGCAAACATTAGAGTCTCTCTCTACCACTATATATTCTTTCAGTACCACACGATGTTTTCAAAATACTATAAGATTTTAAATTTGCATAAGATGAAATAGTTATACTTTTAAAATAAAAGCATAACAAAAAATCAAATTTGAAGACATGAAAAATCACAAAAATACATGTTACCATAGAAAAAGATGTGCAGATGGCAATGGAAAAGATGTTCAACATTGAAAGATGTTCAATATCATAGCCCGCCATTAGGGAAATGCATATTAAAACCAATGTAAGATTTTTACTATATAACTATCAGAATGACTAAAGTGAAAAATTATGACAGCACCAAATGGCAACTAGGATGTGTGAAACTAGATCATGCGTGCATTGCTGAATGATAAATTGCACAGCCATTCTGGAAATCAGTTTGGCAGTTTCTTTAAAAACAAAATGTGTAATTATTATGCTACTTGGCAGTGGGACTCCTGGACATTTATCTATGATAAATGATAATTTATGATCATGAAAACCTTTGCCTAGATGATCATTATAGCTTTCTTGTAAAAGGCCCAATCTGGAAACAACCCAGATACCCATCAATTCTGCAACAGGTGAATAGATAAAAGCAAAACTATTGTAAATTCATCCCATGCAATAATGCTTAGCAATAAAAGTCATTAAACTAGTCATATATCCAACTTAATGTGTTAGATGCAATTCCAAGAAATGCTGAGTGACAAAGTCCAGTCCCAAATTATGTTTTTATTTATATAATGTATTTTCATTTTTTGTCATATTTTTATTATTTTTGTTATATTTGTATTATTTTTTATTTTGAGGGCATACCCAGTTGTACTCAGAGTTTACTTCTGGCTCTGTAATCAGTGATTATTCCTGGCAATGCTTAGGTACCATAATTGATGAAACAGGGGCAAAGTGGGAGGGAAACAGGGATCAAATTCAGGTCAGCTGCTTGAAAGCAAATGTCTCAGTGTTTATCATATATCTCCACACATTTTAGGTATGAAGAATACATATAGAGAACACATTGTAGGATGAAAAACAAATTAGTGATTATCAGGAATGAAGGAGTATGATAGGGTGGGTATAAAGTAAGGGTGACTATAAAGACATTAGAATTTCGTGTCATTATTTCGTTTATAATAAAATTCTAGATTTCTATTATATATTGCCTATGCTCAAACAGAGTGCAAAGGGTATTTATCTGTATTGTTTCTTGCAGAAAAAAATTTTCTGTAAATAATTGTGAAACAATTCAGAGGAACCGGAAAGATAAACAAAAGAAAAATTTAAAAAAGCAGCTTGAGAGATAAACAACATTGCAATGAAGCTGTTGAATTTCGAAATAAAAGGTTTAATTTTATAAGGCCAAGGGGATGAGGAAGTTATTTTTTTTTCTTTGCTTTAGTTTTTTTTCCTTTGGGGGGGCCACAGTCTGTAATTATCAGGGTTTACTCCTGGCTCTGAACTTAGTTACTTTTACTCCTAACAGGCTCAGGGGACCATATGGGATGCCCAGAAAACCCTTCCCCTGCTTTGTTATCGCTCTAGCCATCCCCCACCCCCTAGAGAGATTTTGCAATGGGCTGGAATGCAAGATATGCATGCAGGAGACCAGGGATCCATCTTCAACACCAAATTGTCTGGGAACACAGCCAGAGAGCAATCTCTGGGCAGCAAACAAATAGAAGCCCTTAGGCATCACTAGGAATGATCCCAGAACCCCCAAAATTAATCAATTAACATAACTGTTTAATTAAAGTTAAGAGAACCACATTTTATCTTCAGCTTCCAACCAGCAATGCCCAGGGTTTAGTTCTGGCTCTGACCTCTAGAGATCACTGCAAGAAAAGCTTAGTCCACTGACCATAGGCTGTTCCAGGAAAAACACTGGCTTAACTACAATATGTGTATCCAACCCTTCGCCCTTTTTTTAAGAAATAAAACAACCTTATACAGTAGCCAATTTTATTTTTCACTTTCATAAGTATTCATAAAATCCCAGGAAACCTAGATGAGTCACATTTCCTAAAATCTCTATTCTTTACAGTCCTTCTCATGTATTTTATTTTATTGCCAGAGAAGACTACTCCCCCTCTCCAATTTTGTCCACTGTTCTTTTATTAAACAATTGCTTTTTGACTCCTTCTTTGTGGCAAAGATGAGATGTTATCATTTGGGTTACAGCAATGAATAAGAGATACAAGTTCTGCCTTCCACACCCACTTCTCTTTAAATGTCACTTGCCAAATGCAAATG
>PVKC010023016.1:0-17333 GCA_004027635.1 Crocidura indochinensis
GGTTAAGTAGCCTTTAGGATCTAGCTGTTTGCTTCTTAGTCTTGCTTTGCTTCTTCATACAGTTCTTGCTGATCTATTCTCTATTCTCCATGCTGTTCTGTTTTACAAGTCTGTGATTCCCAACCACTTGCCAACCTCTTGGAATTCCCTGATTTCAGAACTGAGCCTGTGCTTGTCAAGTTTCTCTGAAGTCCCAGTTTCTTTACCTGTGAAATAGAAGTGATGATGTTTATTTCGGGTAAGGGTAATGTTTTGGATGGGAGGTAGAAGGAAAGGTTAGCACAATGCTTGGGGCTTCAGAGCAGAAAGAATTGGTGTGTCCTGGGCCTGGAGAGATAGCACAGTGGCGTTTGCCTTGCAAACAGCCGATCTAGGACCAAAGGTGGTTGGTTCGAATCCCCGTGTCCCATATGGTCCCCGTGCCTGCCAGGAGCTATTTCTGAGCATACAGCCAGGAGTAACCCCTAAGCACTGCCGAGTGTGGCCCAAAAACAAAACAAAACAAAACAAACAAAAAAAAGAATTGGTGTGTCCTGAGCTGACTCTTATTTTTTTCCTTTTATTTAAATTCTGTGATTACAAAGTTGTTCATGATTAAATTTCAGTCTTATAATGTACACCAACTTTAACACATGAACATTTTCTACAGCCACCCCAATTATTTTTATTTTTATTTTTTGCTTTTTGGGCCACACTCTGTGACTCTCAGGTGTTACTCTTGGCTATGCACTCAGAAATTGCTCCTGGCTCTGGGAACTCTATGGGACACTGGGGTTTGAACCAAGGTTGTCCTGAACTGGCCATGTGCAAGGCAAACACCCTAGTACTGTGCTATAGCTATGGCTCTCCTACTACCAATGTGCCTGGTTTCCCTTCCATCCATCCCCCTGCCTGCTTGGGCTTTGTGTGTGAGAAACAAAGTTGCATGGAGAAATAAAGGGGTGGCCCTGTGGTCAGTTGGGGTGGGGGTGAGCAAAACCTAAAGAAGCCAAAGGAGCTGAAGGTACAGGTCAAAGCCTAATAACAAGTGACAGGAACAGCATTTCTCAGAGGTGATGTCACTGCAGGAAAGCCTTCCCATGTCCCATGTCCTGTGTCCCGTGTTTCTCCATGACTGGTTCCAATCAGAGTGGTGAGAGCAATGGACTCAGACTGCTCATTCCTGCCTTCTGAGGAGTCTTGAACCTTCCAAAGCAGACACTGGAGAACATTCAGGAAGGGCTGGAACCCTTAATGAAATTTAATGTGTTGATAGAGAGGAGAAGAAAAAAAACCCAAATTTAGCCTTTTCTTTCCTTCCCTGTGAGCCAAATCAGCAGATTTCAAGAATGCTAAGTGTGACCTGGAAGGAAATGGACAAGATTCTGCTGGATGGCAAGAAGTAGAGGATTCAAATGTGGAAAAGAATGAGGGATACACTAGAGCCAGCAAGAGCAGAAATAATGGTAACCAATAAGAAAAGTGAATTGTCTGGTCTCCTTAGACATATGTTATTATGATGAAGATTTGAGTCTGGGGGCCAGGACACTGGGAGAAAGTATGTTTTGGGTGGGCTACCTTTTTATATGACAGACTCACACAGTTCTGCCTTTCGAAGAACTATATGATTGTCCCAAAACACTTTAGTTTCTCTATTAGAAATCATTGTTGAACAAGAGGCCCCATAAATTTTGCAGCCAGACTCGTTTTAGTCAAGCAAATGCCAGAAAGACACTTAGATCGGCAATTCTATCAAGACAGCATACTGGGTGGTCATTGGGAGGTTTCCAAAGGCAATACTGGAAGAATGCCACCACAAGAAGGGGGCTGAATGCCAGGCAGGCTAAAACAATAGACATTGACCACAGTTCACCCATGCCCACACACCCTTCTCCCTGGCATCTGATTTCACCTCCATCACTTCCATCCAATTCTCATTGACCAGAGGGAGTAGTCAACAGACCCAAAGCTAACCACAAAGGGGACTGAAAAATGAAAGAGCTGAGAATGTGGAAATGAGATCAAAGAGCATCTAGCCACAGGCCATTTGCCCATAATCATGAGCCACCCAAAATTATACACTATGTATTGTGTATATATATAGTATATATATGTATGTATGTATGTATGTATATATATATATATATATATATATATATATAGCTAGTCATGACTTGTCAATGAATGAGGGAAATGGAAGTTGAAATAATGAACGAGGCCAAAATAGAACAAGAACTATGGAGAAACACACAACAGCAACCTGTTTTAGAATGAAGATTATTGTTGACACAGCTCAATGTGTATGAAATGAAACATAAGAAATAGTTGCTGCATTGAAAGATGGAGTTTCAAAATTAAGAAAAGGACAAGATAATTATGACCTAACCAATCAAGTCTTCCAGAATCTAGAATCTAGAATAAGACCTTAAAAAATAACTATTAAGGGCATTGAAAACCTGAAAACAGAACAATGAACATTTTAGCATATGAATAGTAGAATGAAAAATATGGAGGGTATGGCAAGTATGAAAGAAATGGCAATCATGAGGAAAATGAAGAAATATGGAATATAGAATGAAGAGGCTTCAACATAAATCTAATAGGGCGGAAATTATTTATATAGAAACTGCACCACACAAGATAGAAAATGGCAACTCCAGTTTATATTAAGAGTAAAAATCAGGGGTTAGAGAACAGAAGGCAGTAATAGCTGCAAGTTTCACGAATGTGGAAAAGATCCATTAAACTCCACACCTTAGCGTGAAACTGTGGAATGTCAAGGAAAGGAAATCCTAAAGATCATTGAAGAATAAAACAGATTACTTTCAGCGCAACAGAAATCATATGGTTAGACAAATTCTCTTGAAAAAAACATATGCTGGGAAAGAAGGAAATAATGCCTTTGAAGTTGAGAGAAAATATGTGTCAACCTAAAGTTTAATGCCCAATCAAAGTGCAATTTAAGGGGAAGAACAATAAAGATATTGTTTAGGATAATCAGAACATAGAATAGAAACTATGAATGTATGTTCTGTAACACAATTAGTAAAGGAATTACTTAAGTCACATAAAATATTTTAGAAGGAAGGCCTGTGATGTCAAACAAGCAATATTAAAATTTAAGAATATATTTTAGAATTACAGGATGCATAAATTATAACTCCCTGGTTGAAAAGGAATGAAGAAAATAAACATAGCCAAATAAAAGCAGAAAATATAGGAGGTAAAAGAAAGAAAGAAAGTTAGAAATAAGTCTATGCAGATTAATGAGCACAATAAATGTAAATAAGTTAAATTGGCATTAAAAGGCAGATATTTTGGGTTTAGAACATACAAGAAGGGGCCTGAGTGGTATATAGGGGTTGAGACACATGCCTTGTAATCAGTCAACCCTAGTCTTATTTCTGGCACCACACAGAGCCCCCCAAACATCACTAGGTATAGCTCTGCAGGTCTCCAACACTGCTGGAGTGGCCTATGTGAGCTCACTGACCCTGAAGAGCTTAAATTGTTCCTTTATTTCCATGGACCTCACTTTGTGCCCCTGACCCAGTTGCTAGAGAACCATTGGAGGAGCCTCCAGGCCTCCTAACAGCCACTTGAGAGGATCTCCCCAATAGACAAGAACGGGATGATTAAACAGAATGCTGAAACTATTCAGAGGAGATTCTAAAATTAAGGTTCATAGAAAATAGATGCTAGTCAGTTTCTATCTCCCCAAATGCTAACTGCATAGAGTAGAGTTTAATATCAATTTGTACTGAAAGTACTTATTTAAATTAGAAGGCTAGTTCATGGTTTTTTTTTTTTTTTTGGTCTTTTGGGCCACACCCAGCGATGCTCAGGGGCTACTCCTGGCTATTCGCTCCGAAGTTGCTCCTGGCAGGCATATGGGGAACCAGGGAATCGAACCGCAGTCCGTCCTAGGTTAGCGCAGGTACCTTATCTCCAGCGCCACCGCCCGGCCCCCATAGTTCATGCTATTAAAAATAGCAACACACATAAATATATACCTAACTATAAACATCAAAATATACAATTATTTCCTACTAAAGCAATAGGAAATAGTAATATATAAATTGTAGAAATTTATTTAATAAAGAGAATTTTTTGCATTTAGATTAATTAAAAATTCGAATTCTATACATACTAGATTATATCTAGTATATATAAAATCTAGTATTTATAAGAGTTACATCATCTAGGATATATGAATCTATTATATATGATCTATCATATATAATCTATTATATCTGATATATAAAGTATATTTTATTCAAATGTAATATACATAATACAATATATAGATGTGAAAATTGGGAAGATAGCAAACACATTTGTGTTTCATGTTAAATGACAAGGCTTGTGTGTCTCTATGTAGAAATAAAATCAGTATAAAATTAAATGCTGAAGTTTATTTTTTTTAAGTATTAATTTCCATTTTGTTTCCCCTCAGAAGACTTTGTCTTCAATTCTTAATGTTTTTAGCTGTTTTACATAGGTTTTGGTGGAGGTCTTGGGGCAGCACCCGCAGGTCTGAACCTCGGTGGAGGCGTTCGGTCCTTGCGGGCCTCGCGAGAGCGATTCCTTGCCACCTTACTGTGAATGGCACAACTCACAGAGTAGTGCAACTTAACATACAGTTTGGGAAGTACATAAACATCGAAGACGCTGGTTTTGGAAATGTCCCTGATGGCAGCGGCCTCCACAATGTTCCTGATGACAAACTTCTTGATGGCTTTTTGTCCTTGGGCACACACCGGGCACAGTTGGTGCAGCGAATGGGCTGCACTTGTCCACGGCCCTTTTTGGCCCGCCCGTTGTTCCTCCTTTTCTTGGTCATCTTGGAAAGAAGACTCGAAAAAGTGAAGTTTATTTTTTAAAGGCAAAGAAAGATTATCCTCTCCCCAATTAGTCTCCTACAAAGGAATCTGATAGGGAAATAGTCAAGGGTCCTGATTCATCAACTGTTAGGTAGACTAAACCTATGGTGTCCCCCTTTTCATCAGAGTTTTCATTAATTAAAGTGATAGAATTCAATATAAGCATGATAATGATTATGGTTTCTGTATTTGAACTATTTGATGAGCATGGTTCTACCATGGTTGAAGTATTTATTTTTGTCTTGGATCCATTTTAAGCTTACACAAAGTCTACAAAATAAAGTATTACCCTCTGAAATATTAGAGATTCTGACATATCTCGTTATTACAATATTTTAGTGTGCATTTCCTTAAACAAAAACCCATAATACTTCAATGATAATTATCAGAAAATTAGTATTAATGTGTCACTAATTGCTCATAAGGTTTATTATTTCTCCCCTAGACTATTGAAATAATCTTTGAGCTGACTCTTCTACCTCCCTCTTCTACTCAGAAGTTATCATCATAAACTATCAAGTGCAATACATTTTTGTGTTCATAAACTGCTGTGTAAATTTTTTTATCTTTGATGGTATTGGTCAAATTTCTCCATTGCAAACTTCCTCTTTCATCTATCCAATTTAATGAGCTTATTGTGAGGAAGTGTTTGTAAACTGCAAATATCCCACTTATGATCAAAAATGTATTTACTTTAAAGTTTTATCATCTCCTGGTGTTTGCTGGTTGAATTAGTAATTACTATGATGGTTGCAAAATTGAAATGGTAGAATTCAATATAATCTGAATTTGATAGACTATCACTTGGTACATTTATTACTTGGCATGCTCCTTTAAGGGAAATATTTCCTTTCTCACCACTTACTAATGTTCTTCTTTATAGCAGAATCTATAGTGATAGATTTAATCCAATGAATATGTTCTAACCGTGTCAGTATGGCTACTTGTATCCATTCTCAAATTTTCATTGATTTGATCTATTCATTGGGAGAGTCACTGATATTCTAGAGCTCTTCCACCAGAAACAAGTAGAATATGAGACAAAACAATTAATAAAATCACATTTTCAGATGTCTGATGATGGGCAGAGCAGACTTAGGAGCACTGCAAGAACTGAGCAAATCGTACAAATCCATAGTGACACTAATCTTTTTGTAAAAATGTTGAGTCCTTGAAGCTAGAAATGGATCAAAATGGAGCACACAAAGTTGGGGAGGGAATGCCACAAGAATTAGAGAGTCGGGAGTGTGGGGAGGGCTAGAGTTTATGGAACTGAGTGCCACAGAAAAGGTCGCTCCAAGCTGCATAGACATTAGCATCCAGGAATCTTCAGAGTCTCATAGACCTGAAGAGTGAGTATAAGATCTCATGCTGACAGATGCATGGACAGAAAGCCAAAGAGAAAAGACAATGCTTAAGGAGCAGGGAAGGAGGTAACAATGTACCTACTGGAGCTATCACAAAGCTGCCAATCATTCCAGTTCTAACTCCAGAGTGAAGTAACCTTGTTCAATACCAGGACATGGGGATTCAGAAAACATCAGAAAGGTCACTCTATCAGAATCCTACTGAATGAGCTTTAGAGTTGAGTGGATTCCAAACTTATTTTTCTCAAAGACCTCAAATGGCTAAAGGTGTTCTGTACCTTTCTTACCTGCGGTCAGAACAAAATTATTGATGAAAGAAGGCAACGTATTTGGGGACTGGAACAGTAGTATAGTGGGTAAGGCACTTGCCTTGCATAAAGTCAACCCAAGTTTAATATATGGCATCCAATATGACCTGAACACTGCCAGGAGTAATTCCTGAGTGCAGAGTAAGTCCTGAGCACTGCCAGGTGTGGCCTCAAAATGAAACCAAACGAAACCAAACCAAACCAAAACAAAACAAAACAAAAAAAGAGCACTGGGTTCTACTACATTGAAATAATCTAGCACCTACTAAAAAATTACCAGGCATTGAAAAATCAGGAAAAAAATGTGGTCTCTAACTGGGAAAACAAGAATCAACAGAGACAAGCTCAAATGCTACAGGAAGTGAAAGTGCCAGGCAAGAACTCTTAGTGTTCTTCAAATATGCAGTCAGGAATGTAAAGGAAACAAGAGGACAATGAGAACCAAAATAGAAATGAGAAGAAAGAAAACATTGGATCTTCTAGAGCTGAAAGCATCATCTCCAAATTCAGACCATCACTGGGCCAGCTAAAAAATCTTTTATAACTGCCGAAGAAGCTATTTAAGGCAGTCACAGAAATGATCAGAACAAAGACAAGGCAGTCTAAAGCTGAAACAATGGACAGTCTCCAGGACTCAGGAACAACATGTGGCCTAATGTATGTGGAATTGGAGTCCTGAAGAGTGATAATAATGGAGAAAACATGTTTGTGGGAATAGTAACCCAAAAATGTGCTGCATAATCATCAATCTCAGTGAAATTGTAAACAAAATAAATGGAAAACTCACACACATTAAGGAGTATACAGTCAAGTTTCTCAAAGCCAGTGACAATGAGAAAAACCCTTAGAAAAAACCCTTAAAAAGTTTCTAAAGGAAAAAGACCTGTTCCATATAGGACCTTAGAGATCTAAAAATAAGAGCTTTCACTGCTCTTAGAAACAATTTAAATTCATGACATTGATGACAGACATCTTTAAAGTGTTGGCAAGGAAAATCCCACAAATTTTGGCCACCTATAATTTTATTTCCAGCAAATATGGAGGTGAAAAAAAGGCATGGCAGACAGACTGAAATCCAGAAGCTGTGTTCTTGGGTCCGAGAGATAGCATGGATGTAAGGTGTTTGCCTTACATGTAGAAAGACAGTGGTTTGAATCCTGGCATCCCATATGGTCCCCCGAGCCTGCGAGGAGCAATTTCTGAGCATAGAGCCAAGAGTAACCCTGAGCGCTGCCGGGTGTGACCCAAAAAACAAGAAACAAACAAACAAAACAAACAAACAAACAAAAAAGCTGTGTTTTTGGCATACCTATACTAACCACAGTCATTAGTATCTCTTAAGATAAATACTAACATACAGTTACTAAACCAAAATTTTCTGGGTGTATAAAATGTTTCAGGCAGAAACAGAAATCTACAGAAAAGAACAAAGAGGGTTATGATGTCCTATATATACACACACATATATGCATATATATACACATATATACATATACATATATATGCTCCTTTTTAAGGAAAAAGTAATATGTTATTTACATAAAATAACCATAGTTTGCTGTGGGATTTATAGCCTACATGGATGAGAGATATGGGGCTTCAACTGTGCCATGGATAGGGAGGAGAATGGATGTCTTCTTCTTCTTTCAGGATTTTACTTTACATGGAAAGTTACAAGATGTTACTGAAGACAGACTGTGATTGGTTATTTACACACATATTGTAAACTCTAAATCAACCAATAAAAAAATCAAAGAGACATACTAATAAGTCTACTGGTTTGTTGAAATTGTACATAAACATATTGACTTAATCCTACAAAGCTATAAAAAGGAAAAAAGAAACTAATAATTGATAGCAGGAATAAGAAAAGACAATAGAATGAATTTAAAGGCAACCAGATTATTATTTTTGTACTAAGTAAAATTGGCCTAAACACTCTATAAATAGGCAGGTCTGGGATTAAAAAAAATCACTCAATTATACTCTAGGTATAAAAAAAATCTTAAAAGGGAGATATCTATCTACCCACCTATTTATTTATCTGTCTATATATCTACATATATAGGCAAAAGTTAAAAGATGTTAATAGACTAATTAGCCATTAAGTTGAGAGGGTCTAATTAATATCAGTAAAAGTTGACTTTAACACAAAGGCTACTACCAAAGAAACATTCTCCAATTATAAATGATCAACTCACCAAGAAGACTGAATTCTAAATATTAGGATTCTAGTAAGAGAATTTTCTAGTCCAAGAAGGAAAGAAGTAGGAAGTATTGACATGAAAAATCTATAATTTTGATGAGCATGTTCAACAATCTTCCCCAGTCTTGGATGGAATAGAAAAAAGTAAGCAAAAATACATTAATTTTTTAAAAAAATTAAAAACTACAGTAGCAAAATTATAATAATAAAATACTGGACAAGTCCAGAACTCACTTGTCAGTCACTGACATCTATAAATTCTTTCCCATAACTAAAGAAAATAAAACGCATCTTCTAAAGTGGACCATTCCTTCTGAGGGCACATATACTAGGCCAGTCAATAAATTTAAGATGTTTGTTGATGAGAATGTGCAGTCTACAGAGCATAGTCTCCAGCCATAGCCAAACGGAAAGAAAAGACGATACATTTGAAAAAAAGTCCAAATATTTTGGATCAAATGATAACTTCTTTTTAGTTTATAGTAATGGTTTCTCATGGGCATGATTCCAACATCATGTCCATCACCTGTGTATCCATCTCTTTCCCCACCCTCTCACCCACTGTCAGTTCTCCTGTTATGTTACCTTTGGGTCTTTGTTGCTACCTCGAAGTGTATCTTTAGATTCCATATATGAGAGGGGTCATTCTGGGTCTGTCATTTTTGCTCCTACTGACTTCACTCAACATCTTCTCCTTTAGGTCCATCCATGTTGCTGCCAATTGCCTGATTTTGTTCTTACAGCAGTGTAGTATTCTGTTATGCATGGATGTAACACACTTTCAAACTACTCATGGGTTTCAGAAGAATCCTAAAGGGTATAAGATGATGCTTTTTACATGGAAATAAAACAAAAACAAACATATCCAAATGTGTGGTGCTTGTGCTTTCTAGAGGAAAGTATTTACCTTAAAATGCTTATTTATAAACAAGGACTGGCTAACCACATGACATAAAGTTCCATTTTGAGAAATGAAGAAAACACCAATTTATTTCTGTTTATTTAAAACTAAACATAAGCAGGAAGAGGAAAATAGAACAAGAACAGCCATCAAGTAGAAGATGAAAAAAATGGAGAAATGAATAAAACCTGAAGTTTAATTCTTCAAAGAGTTCGATAAGTTGATAAGCTTTGATTGGTTAAAAGAGGAATCAGTGAGGGGCCCGGGAGATAGCATGGAGGTAAGGTGTTTGCCTTTCATGCAAAAGGTCATCGGTTCGAATCCCGGTACCCCATATGGTCCCCCGTGCCTGCCAGGAGCAATTTCTGAGCATGGAGCCAGGAGTAACCCCTGAGCACTGCCGGGTGTAACCCAAAAACAAACAAACAAACAAACAAAAAAAAAGAAATAAAAAAAAAGAGGAATCAGTGAATGTTTAGTATTTCCAGGAATCAAATAAGAAATGTAACTGCATATTTTGATGTTATAAATTCTATATTAAGAAAATAGAAGGGAGCCGGGAGGTGGCACAGGAGGTAAGGTGCCTGCTACCTTGCCTGTGCTAGCCTAGGATGGACCATGGTTCGATCCCCCGGTTCCCATATGGTCCCCCGTGCCTGCCAGGAGCGACTTCTGAGCATCACTGGGTGTGGCCGAAAAACCAAAAAAAAAAAAAAAAATAGCGGGGAGGGGAGAACAAAAAAGAAAATACCAAATTCATTTTATGGTAATAATTTTCAAAATTTAGGACAATTTTTTGGAAAGACTTATTGAGACAAACACAGAAAAAATGCCAAGATTTCTATATCTCTTATTTTTGAATAAGTAATTAAAGGCCTTCCTGCCATGGTCCTTATATCCTGATGCCTTAACTGGTGAGCTTTATCAAAATCTAAATAAAAAATAATAGTTTCAATAGTATGCCAGTATGTTTTTCAGGAATTAGAAGAAAAGGTAAAATTTCTTAACTGATATGATAGTGAGTACCATACAAAAAAAGGAAAATGAGCTCATGACTATGAAGGGCAAAATTTTTTTTTTTTTGGTTTTTAGGCCACACCCGGCAGTGCTCAGGAGTTACTTGTGACTGTCTGCTCAGAAATAGCTCCTGGCAGGCACGGGGGACCATATGGGACACCGGGATTAGAACCAACCACCTTTGGTCCTAGATAGGCTGCATGCAAGGCAAACGCTGCTGTGCTATCTCTCTGGGCCTGAAGGGTAAAATTCTTAACAGTGTATTATCAAATCAAATGTAGAAATATCAACAAGATAACTGTTAATATGCAAAATTGTTTTGACATTAAAAGTATTTCAATTCATAATTGTACCAGGAAGTAGTAAAGGGAATCAATTTTATCAATAAATGCACAAAAATAATTCACCAATATTGGCATACAGATACAGCAATTAACTGAAAATAAAGGAGAAGGGCTTTAAATTGATAAAATGCATCCAACATAGAGCTAATAGAAAACTTAATAATAAAAGAGTAATACCAGGCAATAATGACCATCCTTACCACTTCCATTTGCTGACTGGAGATCTGAGACAACACAATAAAGCAAGAAAAAGAAATGAAAAGTGTAAAGATTGGAAATAAGAAAAAAAATCTTGATTTATAGATAAATATGTACCAAGGAAATCTTTAGGTATTTGCAAATATGCTGCTAGGACAAGAATTTGGAAAGATTGGTAACTGAAAGGTCAATATGCAAGTGTCAAGGGCATTTTTACCCCTTTGACTGAGTACCTGGAAACATAAAATAGTAGTCAGTATAACAAAAGTGTTACTGAGAACAATCAACACTTATGAAGAAAATTAAAGATCTCAGTATAAAAACAGGTAAACTAAGTAACAGAATTATAATGGTAAGACTCAACGTCTTAATATCTTTAAGATAGTAGGAAAAATTTCCCCTCAACACTTCTTTTAAAATATTTAAAAATTAATTGTTAATGTTTTAAATAAAATAAATTATTTAAGTGAATCACTATGAGACACACAATTACAAGTTGTTCATGACTTTCAGTCATGCAATGCTCCATCCATTCATCAGTGCACATGCTTTCTCCCATTTAGAAGCATTCAAGAATTTCATGTTCAAGAGTTTTTCTCATTCTCTTGTCCAATCTCTCTTTCCCTCCTGGAGGTTGGAGGGTGGGGCTATGAGCTCCTCCCCTGGAATCACCTGATTTTCTTGGTGACAAGCCCATTCCTGTGGCCTTCTAGAAGCTGTTCTTTGTTGCCTCAATTGCAAACATCAGAGATGATCAAAAGGAGTTTGCTATGAATACTAAAGGGTCAATCCATTATTCAGGAAATGTCAAGCATGTGAGAAGCTTTGCACCTGGAAAAGGGAACCAAGTTCAGGTTTCTTTCTTAGCATACCCCAATATCACCTACCCCAACAAAAGTATAAATTTAGTGTAAGCTCAATAGGCCTGGAAAAGAAATTGATAAATCTAATTAATATAAAATTTATATGCAAGGACAGGTGCCATAGTTGGAGTAAATAAGCATGTGACTGGCAAGCGCTTGGTCTGGGGCTTCATGGGCAGGCTTCATCCCTATATTTGATTTCAGCTCTGCTGGGTGTAGCCCTATGGCACCCCAGCCCACACTGGCTGAGTTTTACCAAGGGTGAATCTTATAAACATGTCTATGGAGCTACAAAGACCCAGAGTAGCCAAATGAAAAAGAATTAGAGCACCTCATTTTAATATTTACAATATAGAACTGTATTATTTCAGTTAGAAAAAAGGTAAGCATAGTGGACCACAATCTTGCAAAGGGGCCCATGGGGAGACAAGAATCTTTTAGCAAAATATTCTGGAACAATCATATCATAGAGACAAAAATACAGCTTGATTCCATCTCACAGCATTCAAGGAGATTGCATGCTGTCCCTCAAGGGTTAAATGATCTACTTTCAGAGGAAAACACAGAAAAAAATATTTCCAAGCTCGAAATAGGCAGTGGTTGCTGGGACCATAAAAAAACAGACACAAACCATGAAATAAAATTTGGCAAATGTGCTTCAACAGATAAACATACCATGAGGATAATGGAAAGCATCTAACAACAGGCAGGAAATGTTTGCATTATGTTTGTCTGGCAGAGAATTTGTATCTAGAAAGAGTCTTACAACTCAACAACAAGTCAAACAACCCAACAAATAGGCGCAAACATTTGATCTGGCACCATGCAGAAAGGCCACATGAATGGCTGATAAAATCTCACAAAGATGCTCAATGCCATTAGCTAATAGGAACAGCTCAAGAAAACCATGATGAGAGTTCACTCTAGCCCTATTAAAACGACCCAAACAAAAGAGGTAGACATAATAAATGTGGATGAGAATGTGGAATGACTAGTCTGTTCAAACCTTGCTGGTGGAAATGCGCAATGGTATAATCATTTTGGAAAACACTGCAAAGCTTTACCATAAAAAAGTCAGATACGTATCTTAGTGCAGAGAGAATTCCAGTCTCAGTTCTTGCCTTAGGGAAATGTTATATACTATCCATGTAAAAAGATGCATACGAATATTCAAACATGTGATAATGCAGGACACCCAACGATGAGAAACCAACAAATGTCCCTCAATACATAGATAAACAGATTGGATTTTCCTAATTTGAAAAACTACTCAGCACTGCAACCAAAAACAATCCAGCCAATTCCTGACATTCGCAGAAAGGTCAATGAGTCACAAATTCTCCCCCATTCCCAATAAAATTTTTCACTTGTTACCGAAAGAAGTTTAAATTTCAGATTCTCGCACTGCTGGTTCATATCCATCATCTCATTTGGCTTGAGCATGTTTCTGCCCTGGCATTTCTTCCAAAACTCCTACCTTCACCATGAAACTCCATGAACTTTCCAAATTCAAACTGGGGTTCCTGCAGCATTTCTAATTTTCTAAGAAAAATAGTAAGATTATAGGTAATGGGTTGACAAGTCTTTTCTGTGTCTTTCCCAGTGTTATCTTGAATCCAATTATTGATTATCACTGTATTGACCACCTTTTTAAAGGCATTTGCCTATACTTTTTGGGTTCGTGACTTTGATCTTCTGAATCTAGCAAGTTTGCTGACACTGCACTTACAAAGTGCACCTATACTTCTGAACCTGATTGTTGTGTTTCTTAGTGAAACCAGCACTTAGCAGATGAAGCAAGTAGCTATTGGTAATCTTGACATCAACATGAGCTTCAATCATAATCTGCTTTTTTATTTTAAAAAACACACAGCATGTCTTGTCATGCATACAATCCATACCATGAAAGTTTATCTGGCAGGTTTTGCCCTGAACATCCTTCCTTGTTAACTTGAATTTCCTAAATGCAATTTGATTTTTCTGCAGGTCACCAAGGTTCTCTTTAAATTCATGACCCTTGAGGCCATCAGAAGTGCATTGTGGGTTCCTGGATTCTTATGATTGATATTTCCCCAATATTTCTCATATTAAACATTGTGTGTGCTTTTACAAGTCATATCCGTCTTTCTTGGAAAATGGATCAACTACTTTCTTCTCGTCTCCCTTGGTGGCATCTTTGGAGAGGTGCTAATGTTTGTTGACTGCCATAATGCTGTTGAGACAAATAAAAGGGCTGAACCCTAAGTTTTTGACGTAAGCCTGAGAATGCAGAGACATTAGATCAAATTCTAGGAAAGATTAAATGAATATAGAGTCACCAAAATCCAGACAGGTGTCACCTCTCTAGAGAGATGAATGAAGAAAGGCCTGAGAGAATATTGTGTTTATATTAAAGTCACTGGCCATGTGTTTGTGAATATAAAAAATGTATTTATCCAATCCCTCTGGTCTGTTTTTGGAAAGGCCTGACTTTATCTACTTAAATTATATCAGAGTAAAAGGTATTGCATTGTTTGAATTAAATTTAGCTTTTGTGAGTCTCTTCCAGCTGGTCTTTACACACCCCATCATTCCTTAAGCACATTAGTTTGGTCACAAAGTCCCCCATTTCCATTTGGTACTCTTGGAATCCTACAGTGCTCTTTTCTCAAGAGAGCCATTTACCTGTCCCTGGGCATAGTGGACCTTAAACTTTGATTACAAATCAAGCATTTGCTAATAATAACTCACAAATACATTGATTAATTTGTTTATGTTGCTTTTTATTTTGGGGCCACAATTGGTGGTGCTCAGGGCTCTGTGCTCAGGAATCATTCCTCTGGGGCTTTAGGGGACCTTATGTGGTTCAGGGGATCAGAACTGAGGTTGGTCACACATGGAGCAAGTGACTATCTCTCTAGCCTAAGTCATGAAGATATTTTTTGATATTCTTTACATTTAGTTCTGTGACTACACAAAAGGTGTGACCCTGGTTTAAGAAGTTAGAGTCTGGGCCCTGGTTCTAGATGAGGAAAGGTGTTTAGAAGGCAAGATCTGAGCACAATAAATGGTCTGAAACCCTAGAGCAGGATAGGATATATCTCAGCGCACCTCCTCCCCCAACTCTCTCTTATCTAGACCTGCATCCATCTCTGTGAGAGGAAAGGAAGGCTCAGGCTGGCATGTCACATGTTTATGCCAGACTTTCTGCAGGTGGCTTTTCCCTTTGCTGATGGCTTCATTATTATTCATCCATGCTTCCTCTCTCTCTGCCTGACTGTAAGGATTCCATCCTGAATACACCCCATTGTCCAGACAGTTACCTCCTGAAAGCACCCTGCCTTTTCCTGGGGTTCTGCTGTTTGGGCATACCCCCTCCCTGCCCCCACCCCTGCTACTGAGGATCAGCAGATGAAGGCTTATGGCTCTTAAGTCTCATATCCTCCAGGCACTGCAGAGACAACCCGGGAGTGAAGGTGTTTGCATTGCATATTGTTTTTATTTTTAACAATTAAATTTCTTTATTTTAGAAGCTATAGTTTAAAGAGCTGTTCACAACACAGTTATTATTAGCATTCAATATTCTAACCCCAATCCTTCCACCAGTGAAACATTCCCTCTACCCTGGCCACCAGTTTTCCAACCTCCCCCAAGCTTGCCCCTTGGCAGGTATGAATAATTTACTTAATATTGCTTGGCACAACTAAAATGGTAATGGAATCTTTGGAAAAAAACTTCATTAAAAGAAAATTTGTGAAAATTGTCATATCTTGGGATGGGGACATCGCATCATTGTCTGAAGGTCAACTAAACTGGATGCTGGTTGAATGCTCAGTTGTTAGTTTTGTTTATTGAGCTTATGTGGCTTCTAGAATAATTGGGCATATCCCTACTGGGAAATCAGTACTCAAACTATGGGGGTGTCATGCAACTAGCTGCTTACCCAGGATCTGAGGATCTGTGAAGCTGGGAGGATGAGCTCATATGGTGACAGCAGTGGTCCATGAGTGTGGCTGCTTGGACTTCTGGAAGTACACAGGTGTTGGGGTAAGGGGAGAAGTAGGGGCCTGGCCTGACTCTAAACCAACCCTTGCCTTGTATACTTGATTCCTGGCATCAACCAATGTCCTCTTAGCCTTGCCAGGACTCACTTTTTTTAAATTTTCTTTTTTTGTTTTTGGACCTCATCAGGTGATACTCTTGGCTCTGTGCTCAGAAATTACTCCTGGCAGGCTCAGGGGACCATATGGGATGCTGGGCAACAAACCTGGATTGGCTGAATGCAAGGCAAATGCCTTCCCCCTGTGCTATTGCTCTAGCCCCTGGTCACTCTGGAGCACAGAACCAGGAATAACCTCTGAGCAATGCCATGCATGGTCCAAATCCATTCCCAGTCCAACAAAACAAAATAAGAAAAGAGCTTGATTGGGAGACTCTGACCTTCTAGAAGACTGAAAAGGACAGTTTGGGAGTTGAGAGGTGGCAGAGAGGGTGGTTCTAGAATCAGCGTACTCCCCAGGACACCCAGGGGAAGTACCTAACTCTGAACTTCCTCCAAACACCAGGTACCTCCTCAGGGGGAAATGCTACTGCTTCTGGCATGGTTCCTCTGCCTCTTTCTTCACAGAAGGAGTCAGGGTGCCCAACCTGATCCTTCACCAGACCTGGGTCATGGGTGTGGGACTGAGTCCTGGGCAGCTCAGAACATGGTAGTTGCATTCTAGGGCACAGACCTACTATTCTTGCATCTAGAGCATCAGATCCTTTGAACCACTGCTCCTGTCTGCTTCCAGGTGTCTGAGAATGGTCTCAGTCCCTAGCTAGCACTGAATCATCTTCTTCCAGAATCTTCTGGGGCCTCCCTGGGCTTCATTTCCTGCAAAGATGCCTCATGCCCACTCTGTGAAGTCATACATTCTTCCCAGACCCATTTAGATTTAGATGCCCTCTAAATATCCTGGCACCCCATGACTGGTGTTGGGAAGAGGTCACTCAACTTGGAACAACTTGGGACACGATCACCCAGAACCCTTAGCAGTGGCGTGGTCATGTCGAGTTTGATCCTAAAGTCTATTTTTCCAAGTGCCTGCTGTCTGTCTCCTGCAGGCTCTGAAGAGCGCCCCTACTCCCAAAAATAGATAAAAGAGAAACAACCTATCCCCCTCCCCAGTCCCAAGAAGGCAAGAAACTGCATTCTCTCTTCCCAGAAATAGGGGTCAAAACTTGCTCTGCTTTTTAAGTTAAACCTCTCTCTCTCTCTCTCTCTCTCTCTCTCTCTCTCTCTCTCC
>PVKC010023017.1:6026-17543 GCA_004027635.1 Crocidura indochinensis
GGCGGTGGCGCTGGAGATAAGGTGCCTGCGCTAACCTAGGATGGACCTCGGTTCGATCCCCCGGTTCCCCATATGGTCCCCCGTGCCTGCCAGGAGCGACTTCTGAGCGCATAGCCAGGAGTAACCCCTGAGCGTCACCGGGTGTGGCCCAAAAACCAAAAAAAAAAAATAAATAAAAATAAAGTATTTCTTAAAATATACACTTGTTTGTAAGTCTGATTAAACTCTAAAATATGGTTATTTCCCCTTTTCTTCACACTTTATTTTAGCCTCCCGAAAGTCAGCACTGCCTCTTCATATGACTGAGTGATCATCTTTAACTTTGCTTTAGTCACAAATTTACATGAGTGGAAGAGAAATGCCTAAAGGAAAAAAAAGGAAAGAGAAATCCAGGTTATGTCTTTTGGTTTTATTTGTGGTTTTTTATTGTTGTTTGTTTTTGGTTTTTGTGCTACACCAGGCAAAGCTCAGGGGTTACTCCTGGCTGTGCACTCAGAAATCACTCCTGGCAGGTTCAGGGGAGCATCTGGGATGCTGCAGATTGAAACTGGGTTCGTCCCAGGTTAGCCACTTGCAAAGCAAATGCCCTACCGTGGTGCTATAGATCTGGTCCCATCCCTGGTGTGTTTTGCCTTGCTTTGGAAAAAATTGGCCACAACCACCAGGCCTTGGAGCTCAGGAGACTGTTTAATCTCCTCTTCCACTGAAAGTTACAAAACCTGCAAGGAAGGGATCAAGTGCTATGCTCTGTGTGCTTCACAATTGGAACTCCAGTTCCCAGTATGGCTGCTGGGAAGAGTATCCAAGAGGGGATTAGGCCTTGAAAGCCAAACCTCTGCTTTTCTTACCTCTTTAGTTTCCTTGTTATCTTTTCTATCTCTTCTTTCTTTCAATGGCAACTATACAATATGAATATTCCCTAAGTGTTTTTATTTACTGATTATATCTCACCTAAAAGAAACCCTCTTTTTTTTTTTTTTCCAGAGGACATAGACACAAGAAAATGCTCTCCATTATTTGATTTGATTTTGGGAGATTGAGGAGCCCACCTGGCAGTGTTCTGGAAACCAAGGTCACTCCAAAGGGCTCTGGAAAGGGGTCCGTGGAGCCAGGGATCAAACTCAGGACCTCACCTCTTAAAATTATGTGCTTTACCACTTGAGTCATCTCCCCCTAGAATCCCCTCCCATTTTATAAACTGAATAAAGAGATACTGTAGAATTTAATTTTTTTAAATGCATGAAGTATCCTATAAGAGGAGCCCTAGGATCCAAAATGAGGATCTGGTGTGCTGTGAGTCTGGACGAAAACGGTGACACAGGAAATAATCCACACAGTGAAAAGGAACAAGAACAGGTTCAGGAAATCCAGCACTCAAGCAAGGAATCCCACCACATAAGCCTTCTGCTCCTAAGTAGGAATGCAGAGTAGGGGCCAGAGAAATAGCACAGCAATAAGGCATTTGCTTTGAATTCGGCAGACCCAGGAGGGACCCAGTTTGATTCCTGGCAGCTGATATAGTCCCCCAGCCTGGCAGGGACAATTTCTGAGTGCAGAGCCAGGAGGAACTGAGCACTGCTGGGTGTGGGTCAGAAACCAATTGATAAATCAATCAATAAATAAAGTTAAAAAAAAAAAAGAGGGAAAACAGGGGCCAGAGAGATAGAATGGAGGTAAGGCGTTTGCAGAAGGTCAGTGGTTCAAATCCCAGCATCCCATATGGTCCCCTGAGCCTGCCAGGAGCGATTTCTGAGCATAGAGCCAGGAGTAACCCCTGAGTGCTGCTAGTGTAAAACAAAAAACAAAAAAACAAAAAAACAAAACAAAACAAAAAAAGGAATACCAAGTAGGGAATAATCCATAACCAGATCACACCCTAGGGTGGAGTATGAATACTGATTAGAGTAGGACCAGTAATCCAACAGTATCTCATACCTTCCTGAATACAAGTGAAAAATTAAAATGTTCTTATAGTCTTGAACTTATCCAAGATGTCTGTATCGTTATATTGCGACTTTGCATATGGCTGGCCAGGGATCAATTCCACATGGTCCCTAGTCAACCTCCAGGAGTGATTTCTGAGTGCAGAATTAAGTAGTAAGCCCTGAACATCACTCGGTGTGGTCTAGAAAAGCAAAAGAAAAATAATCTATAAATGAATAATTTATTCTCAGTGGAATAAAATTTTTCATAAAGTATTAGCTATTTAAAGTATAGAGTGTAAGTACAAAAGTAACTATTTTAGACACTGTATGAGATTTTTTTTTTTTTTTTTTTTGGTTTTTGGGTCATACCCGGCAGTGCTCAGGGGTTACTCCTGGCTCCATGCTCAGAAATTGCTCCTGGCAGGCACGGGGGACCATTTGGGGCACCGGGATTCGAACCGATGACCTTTTGCATGAAAGGCAAATGCCTTACCTCCATGCTATCTCCCGGGCCCCACTGTATGAGAATTTTAACCATAACTCACTGATCCCTAATTCTGATTCAAAGCTATGATGTCATCTCAGAAAATATTATCATGGTGCCACAAAGTCTCCTACAACCAAAATGATTTGATTTTCATTTTGCTTTAATATTGCATCTAAGCAAATAACTCAAATTTTTCATAATTACTGCTCTGCAATTTTGTAGCACCTCTTGGCTAGAAGCAAAACAATTTGCAACAGAGTGCATTCTTAACAATCCTCTAGGCTGCACTATAAACAGAAACAGAATATTCAAACAAAAGAAAACCCTGACATTCTTACAGGATTTTTCAACAAACCCTTTCAAAATATACTTATGGTTTACTTAAAGCTCACTAGTGTTAAGCCTAGATGTCACAGCTATGAACATCCTTCTAAAAGAAATGAAGTATAAATAAAACAGGTAGTGTTTTATTTATACAGTTATCTTACTTCACACTGACCTTGAGAAAGAAAGAATGCTAATCTTTAAACAACTACTAAATAGTTATAAACACCTGCTGTGGAAAACCAGAACTATAAGGCATATAAACAGGGGACAAAGTTCCTTCCCTCAAAAGCAAGTCCTGTGAGGAATTAATACATAACCTTATAGAAGAAATGTGTTGTTCTAGTCACTACCATAAACTAGTTGTGATTCTGAGAGCTGACTCTTGAAGTGAGCATCCCTCAATATAGCCCCAGTGGCAGGACAAGGATCTGTGTGGGTGAACTGGCTTAAGAAATAAGGTAACAGGCTGGGGAGATCGTATGTAGGTAAGGTGTTTGCATTGCATACAGAAGGACGGTGGTTTGAATCCCGGCATCCCATATGGTCCTCTGAGCCTGCTAGGATCGATTTATGAGTGTAGAGCCAGGAGTAACCAATGAGCACTGCTGGGTGTGACCCAAAAAACAAACAAACAGAAAAAGAAATAAGGTAACCATATTGGTGAACTCTATGCCAACTAGTTAAGGAATCAATCTGATTTTCCGAAACACTAAAATAGGTTGACTAGCACCAACTTTTTACCCACTTCTGAGTGCATGAAACAGTAAGAAAGAGGACATCGTGTACTTTGTGCAAAGATATATGTGAAATAATTAAGAACTTAACTCTGCAATCAGATACCTGGTTTCCAACCATGGCTATGACCCTTGAGTGCCTTGTAAGGCATTCAAATATTCCTTCAGAGATTACTACCTATCAAATGAAGACCATAACACTGCACTTAGCTCAAAGAATTGTCATGAAGATTGATAGGTGATATTCTGTGGACAATGGTTATTAAAAAGCTTGGCACCTTCTAATTTTGAGAACTATCAGGTACTATGGCTTCATTACTATACTTATTATCATTAATGATGTAAACAGGTTAACAGGAACAGAAGACTCTGGTAAGAAGACAAAATATGACCTCTCTGAGCCCTGGTCCCTTGCTTTGCTTTGCTGGGGGCTCCCAAGTGGTGTTTAAAGAACCCTAGGACACTCAGGTTGATTTCTGACTAACCCAGATAATTGTCCAAAGCACCTTGCCTGAGCATGAGGTACTTATGATGGGCCTTATGGTGTGGGGAATTCCAGGTTCATGCAGGGGCACCTGGGGACTAAGTGGTGCTAAGGATTAAGTGGGGCCTACCAAATAGAGACTATGTGCCTTAGGGGCTGGAAAGATTGTATAGCAGGTAAGGCACTTCCCTTGCACATCTGGATTTGATCCTCGACAACCCCTATGTCCCCTGACAACAGGAGTGATCTTTGGCACAAAGCCAGGAATAAGCCCTGAGCACCAATGGGTGAGAATCAAATACAAAACAAAACATGCACACACAAAAGAAAGCATGACTCTCAGCCCCTGCACTATCTTCCTGGTCCTTGGCCTACTAGAAACGAAGAGCAGAACTGGTCCTTCCTTAATAGGAAACTTGCGACTGTGGGTGGAGGGAGGAAAAAGAACAGGGAAAGGAGCACTACAGAGTGATAGAAGGAAGGTGTCACCCTACCAGAATGAGGTGCTGAAAGGAGGTAAAGTGGCATTCAAGATACCCTGTCATTAACAGTACTGTAAACTGCAGTACCTCAAAGTGTGTATGTGGGGAGGGGTGCCTATCATAGAGGCAGGCTGGGAGGTGGAGGGAAACTGGGAATATTTTGGAGCAAAGTAGACACTGGTGAAGGAATTGATGTTGGAAGCCTGAAACTCAATGAATACCTTTGTAACTCATAGGGTTTCAAAAAAAAAAAAAAAAAAAGAAAAGAAAAGAAAAAGAAATTAAATGGGAAAAACAACCCCCTTCTCTGCTCTACTCCCCAATATGTATTTATTTTCTTCCTGCAATTTTAATAACAGCATATTTAGTTATATTATTAAAATTGCAGGAAGAAAATAAATACATGTTTCGGTAACTGAAGGAAGAGAGAAGGCAGGTGCTACTACTTGAAACAGTGGCAGATAGGAAATGCTTCTTACATCATCTTGGTTAAAGACTGGAAAAGGAGAAAGTCAAAGGTTGGGGAAAGATATAGAACGAATGCTCAATGAAGGAAATGTTGTTGTTGTTGTTGTTTTTTTTTTTGGTCAGTCTTCCTTTTTTATTTTAGTTTTTGGGTCACACCCAGCAGCACTCAAGGGTTACTCCTGGTCTGTACTCAAAAATCACACCTGGCAGACTTGGGGGAACGTATGGAAACCGGGAATCGAACCAGGAGTTGAGCAAGGCAAACGACTGTGCTATCTCTCTGGCTCCTTTTATCAATTTTCTTCATCACTATACCCCAGGTCCTCGAAAATGCCTGACATACAGCTAGCATTCGGTATCAGTGAAACAAATATGTAGCTATTTCTGGTAAAAGGCATTAAAAACATGGGTAAGTACCATTGTGGAAGCCCAGAAACAGAAGGAAAGGACAGGATGCAGCTGGGATGGAATGGGCGGTGGCACAAACACTAGGGCCAGAGTTTCAATACTTGATCAGATTCTTCTTTCAGAGTGCAGCACTGAGCACTGCAGAAAGAGCTCAATGTACTGGGCACATGCCTTGCATGCTCAGCTTGGGGATAGGCTTGGGATTTATTCTTGGCACTGCATGGTTCTCCACATAAGCGGAAAGTGACCCAACACATTTGCCCCCCATTCAAACACAAACCATAAAACCAGAGGTGGCACTAAAGCCCTTCAGCAGGGAAGGCAAGACCTGATCTATCTCTTCAAAGTCACTCTGATTATTATGAAGAGAAGATATCTTCAAGAAGTATGTATATAATAAGGGAGATCCCTTGATAGGCCAGTGTAGCAATTCAAAAAAGGAACAAAATCCTAGTTCCAAATCTAAACTAATGCTAAACAACCCTACCTACCTGAAAACCTTAAAAACAAACCAACAAACAATGAACTAGAAACCTGGATTAGAAAAAGTAGACTTGACAAAGGTTTGAATTATGAGGGATGCAAAAAGCAAAATGCTAGAATAATTCGTAGGTTCCGATACTAGCAAGCAACAGATCAGTGAAATACTTAGGAGGACCAGAAAGGGAACAACTGGGAAAGAAGAGGGCAGCAGGAAGGGAAATAAAATCCATTTGTTCAGTTCTGAACAGGAACATCCAGAATGAAAGCATACGCCGAAAGTTGGTCATATTAGGGTTTAATTTAGAGGAAGTGCTTCATGACAGAACTATGAATATGTAGTTCACCTATGTATACATGACATTCAAAGCTATGGGACAAGATGAAACAATAAACTAGGGGTCTTTGCCAAGTAATAAGAAACATGTAACCAATTTTGTTTCCCTTGCTGGCTTGCCAGAAAGTCCTAAACTCAACATAAATCTTAAAGGAATATTATCAACTTGGCTTGGCAATTCTGGGTTTGATTATCTAACCCTGTGACCTTCCACTCTTCTATATGACATCTAGTCATATTTCATCAAAAAGGCACTATTGTGGGTCAGAGAGACAGCTCAAAGGGCCAGAGCATGTATGCCTGACATGTGCAGGGCCCCGGATTTGATCCCCAGATCTATATGGCTTCCTAAGCAATACCAGGTGTAGATCTGAAGTTCCCAACACTACTGGACAGCCCCCTCAGCCTACATTTCTTCTAAGTGTATAATTAATGCTTTGAAAAATTCAATCATGAGGTTGTGTAGTTACGTGATTTGGAGAGCCAGAGGGACTGGCCCCCACATTACCTTCAATAACCTTTCATGACAGATATATCACAGAGAAGTTATTTGTGGATGTACATTTCCCTGACAGAACCCAAGTTCCACAAGGACATCGGCCACCTTATTCATCAACGGTGTCATCAATGGTGTCTTGTTCAGTGCAGGCAGCCAACAAATAGGCAGTGCTTGCAAGTATGATATATCTGTGCCTAGCGACAAAACTAAAACAATTCAGTAATGAGTTTGAAGTCTTTATTCAAGGGAAAATGATCCATGGATTGGGGAGTCTGGTACCTCATAAATAACTAAGGAGCACAATTTGGAGGACAAAAGCAAGTTCTTTAGAATGTGAGGAGCGGCAGTACAGAAATGAGGCATAACTGGCTAAGACATGCAGGATGATTTCCTCAGAAAGAGCATTGAAGGGACAGGGGCTAAGTTGCCGGCCTTGCAACTGAGCTCGAGTGTGACTCTCAGTGCCCTTTTATGCACCAAGAATGAACCTGGTAGCTCTGCTGTCAAAAATTTCCTAGTGCCAAGAATGAGGTTCAGCAACATCACACATCACATACATTAACACAGATGTGTGAGTGCTCACTGCTGCTGAGCGAGTGACGTCCAATGAACAAATAATTTTTTTTTTTGTTCTTGTTTTTTATACTCCTGGAAGGCTTGGGGGGAGGGGCTACATGAGATGCTGGGTTCAAACCCAGGTCATTGGGGCAAGAGAGATAGCATGGAGGTAGGGCGTTTACCTTACATGCAGAAGGACCATGGTTTGAATTCTGGCATCCCATATGGTCCTCCGAGCCTGACAGGAGCGATTTCTTTTTCTTTCCTTTTTTTTGGGGGGGGGGGGGGGGGGGTCACACCCGGCAGTGCTCAGGGATTCCTCCTGGCTCTATGCTCAGAAATCGCTCCTGGCAGGCTCGGGGGATTTATATGGGATGCCGGTATTCGAACCAATGACCTTCTGCATGAAAGGCAAATGGCTTACTTCCATGCTATCTTTTCGGCCCCACCAGGAGCGATTTCTGAGCATAGAGCCAGAGTAACCCCTGAGCGCTTCCACGTGTAACCCAAAAAACCAAAAAACCAAAACAAAACAAAAAAATCAAAACCAGGTCAGCTGTGTGCAAGGAAAGCACCTTCCCTGCTGTGCTATTGCTATAGGCCCTGAACACCCACTTTTTAAAAAAAAGTTACAGGTGCACTCTAGTCAGCAGTGTGACCAGCAAGCCCTTCAAAAACCCCAGAAAGCAATCTAACCAAAATATTCATAAATACTAAAAATGTGTGTACCCCAGAGTGTGTGAGCAAGCACTACCACTAAAGGGATACAACTCCTAACAAGTACACCAACTAAATGTGCATGCATCATAGAGAGGGTGTGTGTGTGAACATCAACAGTATAAAGAAAAGCTGGAGAAGGAGGAAAAGATTAGTGTGTGTGTGTGTGTGTGTGTGTGTGTGTGTGTGTGTGTGTGTGAACATCAACAATATAAAGAAAAGGGGCCCGGGAGATAGCATGGAGGTAAGGCGTTTGCCTTTCATGGAAAAGGTCATCGGTGCCCCATATGGTCCCCCGTGCCTGCCAGGAGCGATTTCTGAGCATGGAGCCAGGAGTAACCCCTGAGCACTGCCGGGTGTGACCCAAAAACAAAAACAAAACAAAAACAAAACAAAAAAAAAAACAATATAAAGAAAAACTGGAGAAGGAGGAAAAGATTAAATAATAAAGCCAGCACAATTTGTCCGCTAGTACCCTACATACATCAGTGTATGAAAACTGAGTTCAGGAGCTGTGTTTGGTACATATTTGGTTTCTTGTTAGAGAGGTGTTTCCTATGAATTGGGACAACTAAAATTTGCTGTATGGGCCAGGCTTACTTTGAAAGTATATTTAAGAAAATCATACAACATTGACATATAGAAGGAATAAGAAAGCATGGAATCTCATAAAACTTAGTCTAGTAAGAAACTTATCAATATTTATTGATGATCTAACTAGAATACTACTAGTCCATTTTCTTTTCATTTTTGTTTCTGGGCTACACCCTGCAATGCTCAGGGGTTACTCCTGGCTCTGTGCTCAGAAATCACTCCTGAAAGGCTCAGGGGATCATATGGGATGCCGGGGATCAAACCGGTAGGTTGCGTGCAATGCAAAATGCCCTACCTGCTGTGCTATCGCTCTGTCCCCTACCAATCCATTTCATCAGACCATTTGTTAAGTTTGGAAAATGCTTCTTTGTGAAATTTCTGCGTAGAAAGAAAATTTAAAAATATGTAGAATAATTGTTGTGCAGAAGCTAACTGCAAATAAAATGGAAGGAAGGAAGGAAGGAAGGAAGGAAGGAAGGAAGGAAGGAAGGAAGGAAGGAAGGAAGGAAGGAAGGAAGGAAGGAAGGAAGGAAGGAAGGAAGGAAGGGAGGGAGGGAGGGAAAGAGGGAGGAAGGGAGGAGGAAAGGAAAGAAGGAAGGCAAGCAGGAAGAAAGGAAGGAAAAAGGAAGGAGGGAGGAAGGGAAGAAGGGAGGAAGGAAGAGAGGGAGGCAGGAAGGAACAAACAAATGAAGAAATGAACAAACGAACTTATCAATGGGAGAGGGGGTTCTAGGTTACTGAAAGCCAAAGTTAACCAAACTTGCTGAGTGAGGCTATGGAAGAGAAGTAGCATGATTAAAAGATATCAAATAGAGGGTTGGAAAGATGGTACAGCTTGTCTTGCACCTGGCTAACTTGGGTTCAATCCCAGGAACCCTGCATAGAGCCCCATCAGGAGTGATCCCTGAGCACAGAGCCAGGGGTAAACCTTAAACACAGTTGGTAAGTGAACCAAACAAAAATTTAGAGAAAACCGGATGAGGTAATTTTAAAAATAAAATGACACCTTTGCTTTCAGGAAGAGGAAATTTCAGGTAAGAGTGGCCATCTTCTAACTCCAGAGAGTACCCTCTGTAATCTACACGCAGACCAATTTGCATTCTACTAGAGCTTCTGGAGAGTAGAACTTTTTGTGTAGTATTCCCCCATAAATATAATAGAAAAAACTCTTCCACACAATACATATTTTCCCTACAGTTACAAAAGAAAATTTAAATGAACAAAATATAAACACAAAAATGTGTCAGAGCTGTGGAGATATGAGTTGGAGCACATGCTCTGTGGAAGAGGCTCAGGTTAAATCCCTAGGTTTTCAAGGCCCCTCAGAACCTCTAGGACAAACCCCACAGTGCCAAGTCAAAAATGGCCCAAGCACTGTCAGGTATGAGCCTTCAACCAAAAGCAAAATAAAATAATAAATGTTAGAAATCTTCTTGTCTTTAAAGCACTGGGATTGCACATTCATATGTTTATTTTTCAAAATGCTCATGAATGCTGAGACATCAATATACACTATTAGAGTGACTACTAACTACAAATGTACTCACAACATGAATGATACAATACAGAGCAAATAAAACTTCATGGTGAGAATGCAGATACTGTACATTTACAATGAAAAAAGTTTTGGATTTTGGGGACATTTGCTATTTCTTAGAGTCACCATACATCTGGCTTTTCCAACCCCTAGATACCTATCCAAGAGAAATAAGAACATATGTTTGTACAAATACCTAGATGAAAAAGTGACTGCAGCTCTGTTTACAATCAACAAATCTATCTCATCAGAGAATGAATAAATAAACTGAAGTAAATCCATACAATGGAATATTACTCAGACAAAGAACAACTCAGTACCAGCAAAACCATGAATGAATCACAAAAGCATCAGATTAAGTGAGAGAAAGCAAGCACAGAATATGTCATTCATGATAAAAGTGGCTGTGGCAAGAGTAAAAGGGTAAGGCACTTGCTTTGTATGCGGCTCACACAGGTTTGATGCCCAACACCACATATAGTTCCTTCCAGTCTCACCAGGTCTGATACCTGAATGCAAAGCCAGGAGTAAGCCCTGAGCACTGCTATATATGGCTCTAAAACAAACAAAAATTCTGAAAAAAGACAAAAGGCAAAGACCTTACATTTTGGGTATGGTGGGAGTTACTGTTAATAAGTTTTCAAAACTCATGAAAATGTTCACTACCAAAACGTATATTTTATTGCATGAAAATTACTCCCTAATGTTGTATAACTTTGTGTGCCTATCACCCTCCCTGGATCTTCCAGGTGGGGGTGATTAAGGAGTCAATAAAAGAGTTTGTAGGGGAGGCAGGAGAGGTCATTTTGACAGAACGGATTGTGAGGTGGAGGAGCTTGGTATTCTGTCAAAAGGCTTTCTTGCCAAACCTTTTCACCCCTGATTCACGGACTGAGTTGTTTTTATTGTGGGGGATTGGTCGCTGGAGTCTTTTTGGAGAAGAGAACCTAGGAGGGATGTTCCCAATTGGGAATATTTCACATTGGAAATTATTTCTAGGCTCTGAGACCTCCAGCAAGGGGTTCAACTTCCCCCCACACCCTAACTTATTTATTTAAAGAAAAATACTTTCATCTTAATATGTGCTCAAGGAAAATTGTTAAAGCTTAACATTGTTATCTATGATCATTCTGAAAAATTCTAGAAATTTCTTCACTAGCAGATATACTACAGATGTCCTAATAATGTGAGGAAATAGAGTCCATGTTTTTTCCTTTCTGAGAGATATGTCAGGCCAGTGTCAGGCAACTAGAACTGTGTGAATGCTAGATATAGAGACTAATAAAGTGAGGCTTGTTTGCTGGAGTGCTGTGTCTCATTGTTCTTCCATCACATACAAAAAAGGAGTGTTGCTGTGCTCTTGGAATGTGACCTTCTCACTGGGCAGCTATTACATCATGACCAGTAACACTGTCTAAAAAACCTACTTCCTCACACACCAGAAAGCAAGTGGTAGCCAAAAAAAAAAAAAAAAAAAAAA
>PVKC010023018.1:0-17452 GCA_004027635.1 Crocidura indochinensis
CACCCGGCAGTGCTCAGGGGTTACTCCTGGCTCCATGCTCAGAAATTGCTCCTGGCAGGCACAGGGGACCATATGGGGCACTAGGATTCTAACCGATGACCTTTTGCATGAAAGGCAAACGCCTTACCTCCATACTATCTCTCAGGCCCCGGTACTTTCTCTTCTATCAAGTTTTTCCCTTCTGTTCTGTGGTGGCAGGAATTGTGTCAGGTATTTTGTAGGCTGAATTGCTATTATGCTGGGAACCAGTCAGAGTAGTCTAATGTTGTTGTTATATTACAGGCAGATGCTTTATTGATTTTCTCTTTATCAGGTAATTTTAAGTCTATACTCTGGGTAAAGAGACAGTCTTAGTTTCTGGTATTTAATCACATTGTTGAATGTTTACTCTGTGACCAGGGCATGGTTGACAGTGTGTCTATAAGTACCCACAGGCTCCATGTGGTAAATCTTTCAATCTGGGGACAAAATGACTGTCTTGTGAATTTTGTTTTTGGACTCACTATATTTCTTCTGAATCATACAGAATTCACAGATTGTCAGTTTGGGTAGGGAATCTTGTTAGCATTCATTCTAAACTTTTGTCTAAGTTTACCTTCTCTGAGACACATCCCTTCCTAATTTTGTTTTCTAGTATTGAGAGAGCTTGACTTACGCATGCTTATCTAGAGCTGGAAGAAATATCATAGCTCATAATTCCATGTTCTCATTACATATTAAAAGATTCAGAAAAAATCTTTCAGAAAAAATTGTGGAAAATGAGTAAGGCAGCTTTTTATGTTGGCTATTTGGTGGGACTATGATTCCAAATAAGTAATTAGAAAATTTTAAATGCAAACAGAGAGATATACTGAGTGTTGTTTGTGGTGTTTATGCGAAGGACCAAGGAGATGATGTTTGATGATGATGTATAGTCTCTTTTGTTAAGGATTAGATAGACCTGGTAAGGCAAGTCATATGAGGAATGTCAGAGGGGCGCAGCAAAAAGACAAGAACAAAGGACCTAGCTTAGTTTGAGTACCTATATGTGAAATAACAGGAATTCAATCTTACCACGGTGTTAGTGTAAGGTAGGGAAATGAAGTAGAACAGCAAACTGGGTGGATGGAGGTGTATTTATGCATGCCACATTTTAAGGAACTTCAAATTATTGGGAAAAAAGTAGGGGAGTTAGTAGTGAAGAGTCCCAGACTGAGGCATACTTAGATTTTCATTTTAGCTGGATCATTATGGCACACTAGAGAAAATGAATCAGAAGATAGACTCAAAGCAGCAAGAATAGTGAGTCTAGATCCTGGTCACTCTTCTGGGCTCAGTATTTTATCACTATACCATGCTGTGTCTAAGGTTTCATTGTCTCACTCAGATAAAAATGTGTTGTTGGGAAGGCCCTCTTGACTTCCTGGGCCTTGTGGACTTTCATTTCTTTATCAGATGGGAATCTTTTATCTTTATTTTCCATTTTCTTTTGGTGAGCTATCTTTATCCTTCATTTAATCTGAACTTTCAGAAAAGGAAGATCCACTTATCAGGTACCCAAGGTTGGTATCTGACACAGATCTAGCCAACAAATATTTCCTGTCCTTCTAGATCAGAGCTTAGCTTAGCAATAGACTTACCCATGAAGCAAGCCAGGCCAAAAAACAGGCTATTGGAGATGCATATCTAGTGGATGACTTTTATACTTAGGCCAGTCTTGAAACCAATCCTTACTTTCAGATACAACTAGCCCTATAACCATCAACTTGATCAATTGTGAAATTTCTTTCTTGGTAGGTAGGTTGGGTGGTAAACGTAATAGCGAGGCTTTGAGAACCTCAGTGACTTGGTTTTCTCTGAGTAGTGATCTATTTCTCTTTTATTCTCTGAGTCACCACACCTGGAATCAGGGGACTTACTCAGTGACTCCTGGTCTGTTTTAGGGATGACAGAATGAGCCACTCATTGGAGTCAGAAGGAGGTAGTGACTTGTTCCAAAAAGTGGCTAGTCACTGGAAGTGAGTTTTATCATCTAGATGTCTCTAGGAAGAACTGAAGCCAAGCAAGTGTTTGGGGATATGAAGACCAGAGGCACAGGACCAACAAAGTTAAATTATTTTTTATAAAGAAACATGAAATAGTCTTTTGGCACACTCATCTTCTATCACACTTTGAAAACCCAATAGGGCACAAATAAAATCAAATATTGCCCAACTGAGGTCAGAGAGATAGTACAATGGGCAGGACACTTGCCTTGCATGCAGTTGTTTTAAATCCTGGAATCCTGTATGGTCTTGGAAGTGTGCCAGGAATAAGTCCTGAGCATAGCTGGGTGTGACTCCAGCACCAAAACCAAACCCCACCCCAAACAAACAAACGCCCCAATAGAAAATAACAAAAAAATCTCCAAAATTGCTATACTTCCATGATGAAGAGCTAACTCCAAATATTTTTTTTGTAGTTACCTCTGAGATTTCCCCCAGGAAAACATGATCATATATCACTAAAAGTACATGTGTGCACACACATATACACACATACACACGTGTATTGAATACCATTGTTGCTTTATTCCTGGCTTTTTCCACTGCATGGTGCATCCTGGGCACTTCCATCCATTCTTGAGCTTTCAAACAGTTCCAACATATCCTTATCTGAATCCTATGTTTTTAAGTGCATGCCAGTCACTTGAAAGCAGTTTTCTCTTGGCCACTGTTCCAGGGGAACATCTACTGGCTGTCTCTTTCTCTTACTGCAGTAGCTAAGTGATTCACCGACCCTAGAGAAAGTGCTGGGGCAGAATGAGGGACAAATTTGAGGGATGAAAGAAAGGGAAAGCAATTGACTAACTGCACACATGCATACAGTTATAATAGCACTGCCATTTGTATTATTGTTGTTGCTGCTGATTCAAATATAATCTGGTTTCACCATCGTCAATGCTGCTTTTAGGATAACTGATTCTTTAGCAACTTGAGTCCAGGCAATTTGGCCCTTGAAGGATCTTCATGGCACCATCTATATTGTTTGTGCTGTGGTCTGACCTTCTTATTCCTAGCATTGCTTGCCTCTTTAGGGACTTAAGACCTTTCTGCTGCCTCTCTACATCTCTTTTCAAAGCTCTTTGTCTTGGATTCTAATTCCATCAATACATCTTCAGAGAAGCCACCCTTAGATCAGATGGGGGCTTCTAACTTTCATTCCTTACAACTACTTTCAGTGCACTTATATTTGCAGATGTTTATTCAAATATATTATGATTTTCTTGACCCTCTTTTTCCTCTAGATTGAAAATTCTGTGAGTCTAGAGATGGTGTGTTGCTGATCCTTAGCTAATCAATAGTGCCCAGCTTCATGCCAAGTATATAGTAAGTACTAAGAGCAATGGAGGTAGGAGATTTTTTAGCTTTATTGTTGTTTGACTGAGGGGCAGAGAAAGAGAATACGTACAAACTAATCAGTTATGTGATTGTCCCTCTCATTCCTTTTGCCTCTCTTTTCTGGTCATCCACTCTGTTGAATTTTCCAGGAGCCCCTACCCTTCAACAATGCCTGAGGAAAGATTTCAAACCCCTATGTCTTTCTTCCTTACTAAAGATAGAATATAAGGATGGTGAGTCATTAGACCATAGCATTTCATTGCTAAATCATGGAGGTGAATCCCCAAATCTCCAGGGAACCCCAAGCTTAGCAGTGTAATTTAAAGACCTCCTACTTTTAGAATGGATCAAATGATTGTAAAGCAAAAGAGATTGAAGTTTATTGTGGGAGCTCAATCATTCAGTTCTTTGGATCTAGCAGAATTTTTACTTAGGTACAGAATGTCAGAAATTATAAGATGAAAGTGGCTACTCTTTATCAACTTTCAATCTGGAGCTCTGATTATATGCCTTTTTTTTGAGAAGTGATAGCTCTTGCCAATGATAATAATGTGTTTAAATAGTGTCTACACCTAAGGGTGGAGGGTTTCCTATCCTTGAACTCCTACAACGGAACAATGAATCTGCCTGTCACAGAGTGTGTTTTGTCCTTTGCTGCCAAATTTCAGTTTGAATTTTGTGTTTCTGGAGTGTATCCTTACCCAGTTACTAAGAAGGATCATGTCACTCATAATTACTGTCTTTTGTGGTGTTTCAAAACCACTTCTAGCCTCAAAAAGTCTTTTTAGTTGGGGAGGAAAATCCAAGTTTTATGCCAGATGTCCAAAGTCTTCTGCCCAAGCCTTCCTTTTTGGGGTCTCTTTCCAACTGGTGATTATACAGGAAATTTCCACTCTGACACATGTTCCTCAAGTGCCACTTCATTGTGTGGGTGTTAAGTAATGCTTTATACACCTTGTCCTCTTCTTGATGTCAGAATACCATCCACAACCCCATTCCTTTGGGATTAATACAACTTTTGATCTTCTCCAGCCTTTCCAACTACCTCCAGCCAAAGCCAACATACTTCTGTGTCCTTATTTACTTGAATTCTCAGCACCATACAACTCCATCATTGACTTTATTCTCCTCTTAGGGATCCCACGTTGTCCTTGTCTGCCTCCTTTGTGGAAACATTATTTTTCCCTACACATTAAAGATAATATTTATCCAAGCATGACTCTGACAGTTTCTTAGAGACATCCTCATTTGTATATTACTTTTAGATTCTTCTTTAGAGTTCTAAATTATTGTGTCCATCTCTGAGTTTCTCAATGGTAACAGAGCATGCCCAGACATACGGATCAATCTTCTTCCCTGACCACTGCTTCCCTTGCCTTAAGTCTTGCTCTTTCTGGGTCCTCTTTTCTCAGCTATTGGCATTACTATTCATGCTGGATTATAAATTAGAACTCTTGGAATTATCCTGGGTTCTTCTCATTTTAAACACTCAGAATCAAGATGCTGACATGTACCAGACTTTTGATTTCATTTGTGAATCATATTGTCTTAGATCTCTAAATCTCTCTCTCTATTTCTCCCAAAAAAGTGCAAGTTCCTGGAGAATAGATAATCTCTTGTACATCACTGCCAGGCCTAACTTTAGCATGCTGTGGTATTACCGGTAGACTCACAATAATGTTTACTGACTGCCTTAAGCTGATTTTTATTATCCATAAATGTAGTACAGCAGTACATATATTCAGAACATAAAAGAAGGATCCTTTTTGTTTTTTTTATTGTTACCTTATATCAGATATCTGCTTTGATCCAACAGAAAGGATATTTAAGCCTTTTCCTGCACTAAATCCATGACACTAAGAAAACTTGTGTGTGTTTGAATGTGTGTGAACCAATAGAGAGAATAATTTTTAAGCATCTAATTTTTGATATTTCAGTTATGGAAATGAGGACCTAATTCACTACAGTGATTTTGTTTTTATGAAATAGAATTTTTAGAGGAAGCAACTATTTGTTCATTATACTTTTAAAGCATTATGATGTAACTCATATGTTATCTGCATAGAAGGAAAGATGGAGTATATGCTGTCAGAATGTGAGGAATTATGTAATATAAAAGGGTTATAAGAAAAATCCTTTATGAAATTAGCCACAGACATTATGTAAGGGGGAAGTTGGCTGTGAAGTTATCCTTGATGCACTTCCAGTATGCTTGGACTCAAATCGAACCACATAGCTGGGCCTGAGCATTAAACCATCTATAGGTCTAGTGTCTAGGACGAGTGTCTCTGGAAGTAACTCCTTGGTACTCTACTTGTGAAACTTCCTCCCAAACACAAACACAAACACACACACACACACACACACACACACACACACACACAAACCAACTGAGGTAATATTTATAGAATATAAAAGAAATTGGAGGCATTTTAATATCAAAAGCCTCATATTGAAAATGTGAACCTTACATATAATTATGAGGAATTAAAATTCAAAATAGTGTATAAAAGGAAAAATGAAGAAGGGAGAAAGTAAAATATCTGCCCCCAAGGCAGGTAAGGGTGAAGATGGGAAGGAAACTGGGGACATTGTTGGCAGGGGTTGTGCACTGATGAAGGGTTGTGTATTGCCACGACTGAAACTCAATCATGAAAAACTTTGTAACTATGAAAAAAAAAAACCCAACTGTATTATGAACAACATTGAAACATCAGCATTTAAATAGGGTAATTAATGGAGCAGGCGAGGTGGCGCTAGAGGCCTTGCAATTGCTAGCCAAGGAAGGACCACGGTTTGATCCCCCACCGTCCCATATTGTCCCCCCAAGCCAGGGGCAATTTCTGAGCGCTTAGCCAGGAGTAACCCCTGAGCATCAAATGGGTATGGACCAAAAAACCAAAACTTAAAAAAAAATAGGGTAATTAATCAAAACATTTAAAATACATAAAATGGGACCACAAAGATATCATGGAGATAAAGCATTTGCCTTGCATGTGGAAGGTCAGTGGTTTGAATCTTGGCATCCCATATGGTCCCCTGAGCTTGCCAGGAGCAACCTCTAAGCATGGGGCCAGGAGTCACCCCTGAGCACGGCAAGGTGTGACCCAAAAACCAAAAAAAAAATACACAAAAATTAAAAAAGATCTAAAATTAATTTAGTGACCTGAAAATATACATTTCTCTGTTCAATATTTCAGGGAATAGAAGCTAACTAGTCTATCCCCTCTCTAATGTTCTCTTTCTCATTCAGCAGATAGCTAATAAAATTATTCCAGAATATCTCCAGGAGTGTGGTGCTCATTACTTTATCTTTGAATCTGTCTCATTATTAGAACATTATTTAATTATGTTTGAACTCAACTCCTTTTATGTAAGTTGTACATATTTTTATTCATTCTTACTTTAGATGGTCTATAGAGATGAGCTGGGGGAATTTTCCTACACAAAGAGCTCAGATTCCTTAATGCACTATGGCTCATTCAACATATCTTCTTATTTGCTAAACAGACTTAGAAGACAATCATATCTATAGGAAAGGAACCTAGGTCTCCACTCCACTGATTGTATAAGGTTTGGTACATGGTAGTCATTCAGTGAATATCAACTTAATGAATAGTGGAGGTTATGATTCTTTATAGATGCTCACATTCTGACTAAAGGAATCAGATGAAGAAAGACATGAATATAAGGAAAAATACAATAAGTATATAAGAAAAAAGAAGAAAGAATAATCAGCAGAAAATTAATGAAAATAAAATTCTAATAAACATCGGACATAATACTGAGCTTCACTAGTAATCAGGAAAAAGTAATTTCAAGAGGCATTTCACATTCTTGAGATGGGCTCACACAGAAAGTCTATTAATGCTAAGAATTCAGAACAAGTAGAACTATATAATTCCCTGTGTTTAACAGATAATTAATAAACCAGTTTGGAGAAGCACTTGTAGTATTTTGTAAAATTAAAAGGAGTAAAATTTATGTTCCAACAATCTATCTCTGGGTAAATTCCTTAAGGGAATTTATTCCAAGAGAATGATTATTCCAAGGGAAATTATTCCCTTTAGAAAGGGGCATTGTATAAGAAATGCATTACAATGTTGTAGTAGCAGCAAAGAATTGCACTTAATCTAAGTGTCATCAGTGTAGGGATAGATAAAAATTCAGATATATTCATGAAAGAAATACTTATAGTACAACAATGGAACTGAATGATGCAAGATTTGTTAGAGAGATTGTTTTTAAGTTTCTTCATATCTTATTTCAGTCTTTTAATAAGCTTCCTTAAACTGAAGACTGTATTCAGATTTATTTTTTATCTAATAAAGGAGAGAATAGTTATCTCCTATCACATTTTCCACCTTAAAGTATATATTCTTGTTATTATGACCCAAGATAAAATTTGCTTTGTTAGTAACCTTATAACTTTGGCAATTCACCTTAAATTTACTTTAAGCTCAGGAACGAGCAGCCTTGACTAGCAGTGTAAGGTTTCTGAATAAATGACCTTACTTTAAAATATCTAGCCTACTTTACTACCTAGCAGAAGCTCACAGAGGTTCAATTTCTTTCTCCAAGTCACACATGTTTCAGGATTTCCTTGACCCTTTTTTCTGTGATCTCTTTAGTCCTATGTTTGCATTTTCAATACCAGTCAGTTGACTTAGGGGTGGGTACCTGGAATCTTCACTAGTTACTTCATCCCTTTGGAATGTTTTCAGGATTCTGAACTTTTAGAATGTACTGCGAAGGATGTGGTGTAAGACGAGAAGCAAATCCTAGTTCAAGGTCTTGTTCATTTTAGAGAGTGGATGTGCATAGATCACCATGAAATGGGAAATGAGAAGGGAAAAATGCCTCCAGCAGAGGTTGGTACCTCCTTTAACTGCACTAACTCCTTAGTTGACAACCCTCAATGAACATTGGTAATTTTGCCCAGAACCTTTTCGGCTTAAATATTCCATGTCTTGCTATTGTCTTTTCTATTTATTTCTTCAAACTTAACCTAATAATATTTCCTCTCCCTTGAAGAGTTTGTGAGCTATCATGCCATACCTCTTATTACGGCTTATGAAGTTTTTACTTCATCCTCATATGCACTTATATTGTCAGTGTCTCAATATTTTTTTTTGTTTTTTGTTTTTTTTGGGGGGGGTCACACCCAGCAGTGCTCAGGGGTTACTCCTGGATCCATGCTCAGAAATTGCTCCTGGCAGGCACAGGGGACCATATGGGGCACCGGGATTCGAACCGATGACCTTTTGCATGAAAGGCAAATGCCTTACCTCCATGCTATCTCCCGGGCCCCAGTGTCTCAATCTTTAAGAAAACTAAGGGATGGTTTAAAGTTAAAGAAAGATTTAACCAACAACTTATCAGTATCTATTAGAGACTGCTAGTATATTTTTATTTTGGTGTTGTTGAGGACTTTAAGAAAGTTTTAAAAAGGCATAATAATAATACAATAATAAGGAATACTAAAAATTATACTCTAGTATTAAAATGAAAGCTATTTTAGAACCAGAGCCACTCTAGTAGCAAATGAAGATTGCATTAAATTTAGCCTTAAAGTTTGTAAGGATTGACCTTGAACATTTTTCGGTGATGCAATAATTTGGGTGGAGCTTGTTCTTTTATTCCTGAAGAGTGCAGAAAACTTTTCCTTTTGAGAAAACTTGTAGATGAGTGATGACGTATTATAGATAATATGAGTCCTCATATTCTCTATTATCTATCTATCTATCTATCTATCTATCTATCTATCTATCTATCTATCTATCTATCTTCTATCTGGGTTTTGGGTCACACCCAGCAGTGCTCAGGGGTTACTCCTGGCTCTATGCTCAGAAATCCCTCCTGGCAGGCATGGGGGACCATATGAGATGCCAGAATTTGAACCACCGTCCTTCTGCATGCAAGGCAAATGCATTACCTCCAGGCTATCTCTCCGGCCCCGAATCCTCAAATTTTAATCATTCAAAATTTAATTTTAATGATCTGAAGCAACGTGAGACTTTTTTTTTATTTTTTTGGTTTAGAAGTGTTGAAGAAATGATTCTTATTGGTCTCCCTGGTCTAGTCATTAGGTGAAATGAAATAGCTGAGGTTATTTCTACAAAGACCCTGTTCATAGCATCAATCCCCACTGATAATTAATCTCATTTAGAGAGATGAATGTGGAATTCAACTAACATCATATTCCCTACAGGAAATGTTTAAATATCTCCCATGTTGTTGACTGTCACTTGGGAGTAAGAAAATTTTAGAATGTAAGGGGAAGATAGAAGAGACTTCTTGGAAGCAAATAAAACAGCCTATTAGGTCAAAATAATCATACAGGGAAACCCTGTGGGTTTTGCATTTGACATAGTTTTATAGAAAATAGTGATTGAGGCAATTAGTTCCTTCCAATTTTATGCAAGCAGTAGCAGTGGGAAGGATGCCAGGAGGGATGATTAAGGATTAAGCAATTGCATGGGAACTTGATCAGAAGCTCCCAAATTTTGTTGCCAGCACCTGATATTTCTACATCACCACCTCCTTGATTGTGAAAGGCTCTTCTTGGGGACCCCACCCCTCGGTTCACCGACTGATCAAGGGAAAGTGGAAGGAGAGAAAGGTTCTGTCTCCACCAACTTTTAACAGGGAACACAGCCAGAAGAGGCAGGAAGAAGCATGCTTATTTCTAACCTTTTGGCAAGCTCAAGTGGGAGCAAAAGCCACTGCCAATTCTATTTTTTAATACAGGTTTTAAAAGGACTGTGTCTACACATGCTAAAGGAAGTGTACAATGCACCATGTTAATTTAATCATCACAACAACTTTTAAAATAATAATAATAATAATAATATTATTATTATTAAAAGTCTGGATCCTTCACAGACTATCCAGGTATTTATTCTATATGACATAAATCCGAGAAGAGTCTGAAGTATAGTAGTGATTCTGATTCCCTTTGCAGTCATGTGGTATCTATTTAGCTGGCCTGTTCCAGGATGGGCCAGACAAAGTCTCTGGAGCTTCTCTGGAAGAAATGATGAAAAAGCAAGCCTGTCTCAAATACAGGCAGGAGGTGAGGGATGAGGGACAGAGGGGGGCATTGGTGGTGGGAATGTTGTACTGGTAAAAGGGCGCGTTTTTTTATGACTGAAACCCAACTACAAACATGTTTGTAATAATGATGCTTAAGTAAGTATGTTATTAAAAAATGTAAATGTGCACAGGAAAGATTCCAGATGATCTTATTAAAAAAAACCCACAAACCTTTTGGGATGGGAATTGAGTTCCTAAGTCTTGTGAGTGACCCTTTGTTACATTGAGATTGAAACAGTGGGAGGTAAAGAATTGAGAGTCCTAATCTTCTCTTTAGTCTTTGTTCTCATATCCTATTATCCACTCTACATAAAGCTCACTTGATATTTTCCATTAATATATGAGCTCAAAATATCACATGTAGAGAAACATTTGGGGTTTTTTGCCTGCATTAATTTTAATTTTAATGATGCTTTCTTTCCTTTTCTTTTTTTTGGTATGTTTTGGGGACATGTTTAGGGTTGCTCAGGGCTTACTCTACCTCTGTATTCAGAGATAACTCCTAGTGGTCCAGGGTGACCACATGTAAGGTGACGTACCTTACTTGTTATCTCCTTGTTCCCTATTTTATATTTTAATAGAAAGAGTATATATGTATATATATATTGCCATCATGAATAATGTTGCAATGATCATCCTTATACCTATGCATTTAGGTACTTGCTTCATTTTGGTTAAGTTCTTGACAGTGAGTTTTTTGGTTCAAAGTTCATTTTACCCCACCTCGTAACTCCTGCCACAGCCTGAGGTTTCCCCGAACTGGGCCTAGCTGTGCGCACACATGTGAGTACAATGGCTACGTGTGTGTGTGTGTGTGTGTGTGTGTGTGTGTGTGTGTGTGTGTGTGTGCATGTCGTGCGTGCTCATGGGCAGGCACTCACCGTGAACTGCTGGCTCCAGAGCTGCCTCAGGTCAGCTGCTTTCCAGCGGTCCTTTTTGGACTCAGGCGCCCGTCGTCAGGGCTGAGAGGGCCAAGTAGGACTAGGTAGTTCCACCCCTAGTTCCTTTGTCCTAACCTGCCAGAGGAGAGCTGTGTGTGTGTGGGGGGGGGAACTCTTTGTGGACCCTGAGCTAGGAAGAATCTCCACGAGCAAATAGAACAAATAAAATCATTGAGAAATTAAAAAAATTTTTTTTGAATTTTCTACAATATCAAATGATGCTTATTTGATTAACACACTCAGGATAAAGAAGAGGCAGTGTAACCTGTGGTTGGAGAAGCAACTTTATGGTCAATTAGTCCAAGAACTGCAACTCATGGCCTTGGGTAAATTGCATAATCTCTCAAAGCTATCTATTAGGTGCAATAAAAACAACATTTTATTGAAGTACGTAGTGTTACATTCTTTGTGAAACTCCTCATTTTTTTTCCTAATAATCTTATGATGTAGGTAAAAGAGAGAAAGACACAGAGAATGAGAGAGAGGGAGCCATCAATGAGTTCACTAGGCATAGTTATAGCAGAGATGGGATATGAATTCTTCCTCCTACAGTGCACATTCTTTAAGATTTAACAAGCCACAATGATGGATTTCCTTAAGCTTTCATTTCTATGAAGAGAAAGACTGGAATAAGAATCATGTGACTTTGGAGATCTGTTAAGTCTCTTAGCCAGAATCAACAGCATGGGAATATATATATTTCTCAGACTGGGAAGTGAAGAGTACTGAAGTTGTAATGACTATAAAAAAATGAAACTTCCAAATAGAGGGGTGGAGCGACTTACAGAACTTGACCTTAGCTTGGAACAGCAGATGATTGAGCCAAATCATCAGCACATTTATCTCTTACCAATTGACTTGCCCAACAATCTGGACTCTTACCTATCACAGTCAGTCTAAAGAGAAGGTAAATGTTTCTCCTATAGGGAATATCAAAGGGTGGGCTAATATGATTTGCAACTTGGGACTAACTTTGGGCTGCATACCACCTAATAAAGCCTGTGTGCTCTCTCCTGAAAAATGGGCATAAGAGTGCTTTCTGATTTGTAGATGTTAGGTAGATAAAGTCACCAGAATACTAAATACAGTGGCTGGCCCTCAAAAAATACTTTAAAAATGGTGCAAGAGAAATAGCACAGAGTGGTAGGGTGTTTGCCTTGCATACAGCTGACCCAGGACTGACCTTGGTTCAATCCCCTGGTGTCACAAATGGTCCCTCAAGCCAGGAGCATTTCTAAGTGCATAACCAGGAGTAATCCCTGAGTGTCACTAGGTGTGGCCCCCAAACAAAAAAGAAAAACCACAAAAAACTCTTTAAAACTAGGAAAAAAATCAAATAACTTGTATTAGAATGGTGATTACAGTTAGATCTTTTATATATAGATTATACTCTATTGTATAGAGTAATGCGTATAAAGTGTCTCTTGTTAAGAGAATTGAATAAATGCAGAGTAGGACATATTTCATTAGTTCCCACGAAGTCTAACCTTCTGTTTGAATGTTATTCTTAGCATCAACTTGCCAGACTTTATGAAGTTTCAGACTTGTGTGCCAGGGAACTAAACTATATCATGCAAGGACTAAGGAAGAGTGTACTTCGCAAATGAGTAATAAAATAGAGAAATCTAAGAAAAATTGGAAAAATTTGTCCTCATAGCAACTTTGTCTTATGCCTGATTGATGGAAGACTTTGAGTGATTAAAAATCTAGGGGTTATTGAGTTTAAAACAGCATTTAAAAAATGAAATATTTCTGTTATTGATGAGATCTAGCTCAGATATGGGTACTGAGTAATGATGAACTAGATACTCATCAGTTCATTTAATCCTTTCAAAGTCCTTTGAGATTGATAATGGCCATGATGCCCCTCCAATTCCTAAAGAAAAGTAGTCTTTCAGAGGAGAGCAATTTTCTGGGTTAATCAGCCTGCTATCTTCCTTTACTACAAACCTTGTTAGTAACAGATATAAATACTATAAAATCATTGAGAATATCTAGAATAAACAATCTAAGGATGACCTACAGATTTAAAAGTCAGATTCATTGTTACAGTTCTCATTGTATGACTTGATGACATGCTGTAAGAGGTTTCCTGACATAGTTCAAATCATAGACTGTCTCAACTATGTGCAATAATAAGCTTAAGTATTCCAAGACTCTGTTTCTTTGGAAGTCTGAAAGCATAACAGAATGGGAGTATAGGTTAGGCAAATCTCTGTGCCTCTACACATCAGGGAATCCCTAAAGTGCCTACCAACATGATCATCCTTCCATTGTGACCACTTTTCACAAAGGTTTTCACAAGGGTTGTTCAGACTCTTACTTATGGGCACAGGCCAACACTGAAGACAAAGAAAGCAATTGCACTTGAGTCTTTAGTAGAAAAAGTACACAAGGAGAAGTGAGTCTGGAACTTGGGAACCTTAGTGTGGATTCCTAATATTAGAGAAGATTTTCAATGGATTCCCCAAGTACTAGTCTTAGACCAGTGTAGCTAATCACTTAAGCACCCACCATGTTTTAACAGCCAGAGCACACACCCTGCTTTCCCTAATCCCCTTACCTTGTCTTCCCTAAACACAGATGCACACACCCTATTGCAATCCCCTCTTATATTCTACCCGATTGGTTGACACAGAGTCCACACCTTACTCTCCCCTAATATAAATATCCATTTTCCATCTACAATAAATGGAGTTACTCTCCCGAAGTGGCTGGTGGATGCTTCTTCGTGAGTGCTCTACTCACCTGAGTTCTGCTCTCATCAGTGACTTCTTCATCCAGTGACTCTGACCTCACTAGTGACTTCTACAGACCAGGATGGGCTAGTGCCAGCAGAAAACAGATGGAAGGAAAATGTTGAGGTTCCTAGAGAAAATTTCTCTTATGGGCCTTCCTTCAGCCTGAGGAGATTAGGCATGTGGGGTGGGGAGGAAGGGACCCTGGACTCAAGGAGGCAAAAGATCAACTCCCTAAAATTGTCCCAAGCATTGCATGAATTTCCATTATGTCCTGCACCAAATTTTCTCTTTCCTCCCTTTTGCTTCTTTGAGCACTTCATATGTTTCCTGCTTCAGAGTCCAGTGGTTGTATTATTCACTCTGTGACCAAATTTCTTCTCTTTCCTCAACTGTCATTGCAGGTTTTACCAACTTCAGTTTTTTCACTGATACTCCAGGTTGTTCATGAGAAAAGTATTTCATTCATTCTGTATATATAGCACGTGGCTTGAATTTAATACCAAGATTTTATTTCATTGAATGATTCTTTTAATGTCATTAGTATATAAGTCCTAGGAGGGTATGTCTGACTATACAAAATTGATTTCAGTTGATGCTCACAGAGCTTGGAATAGACTTAGGTGTTCCCTACATGTTGCCTGATAAATAGAAGAAGAAATGAAATTTCCAATCACAGCTGGGCAACACATTTTGAAGAAAGTTTTAATAGAACCATGAACCAGGAATTATTAAGGGCCTTAGGAAAGTAGGCGATTCGATAAAAAAAAAAAACACCCTCTGTTAAGAATCCCAGGAGGAAAAGAAACATAAATAAGTTGGTTTGTGGTATTTCTTGGAAATGTCTTAATGGGATCACCCATCTGACATCCACATGCCCTTTCAGAGCCTGTGTCTTCATTGTCACAGTTCTAACAAGTCTATAATAATGAAAATACTAAGGGAATACCAGAAAAAATAGGTTTTAAATTATCCTGAGATTATATCTTATGAATTTTGAAAGACTGTCATTGCAATATTGATGTCTCAGTTGTGTTACTGCTCTTCAGGGTGAAAAGAAGAAAATGAAATCTGTATATTTTAATAGCACTGCTAGCAAAACTGTAGTAGGATAGACCAGGCTGAAGTTTATATTATGACAGTAAATCTCTTTTACTTAGGGTATCCTTTTGCTTCATTATTACTGTTATAGTTTGAGTCTTAGTATTTGAGTCATAAGCTCAAGTTCAGATGACAGCAGTAACTGTGCTCTTACTAGGGATAGACCTGAATTTGAAAGAGTCTATTCCAAGATGCAACATTGATCTGTAACTTGAATAATGGAACCCAATACTGGGGGTTACCCTTAAGGCTATATAGCTAATTTGAGCACAGAGTCCATTTGTTACTTGGAATATGGGATAAGCCTCTATATGAGAGAGCAAATTCACAGGAGTGAAAGAGATAGAAATAACTTCTTCAGTCCTGATATTTTGATATGGGGGAAGCCCACTTAGAATTCATCAACTAGTTCATTCAGTCAGTCATTCAATTACTCATACAGACAAACGCCCAATCACATTCATTAGAGTGTGCTTAATTGTCTTGTCTTTATTGTAGCAGACATCTGCTGATGTTTAGTATGCATAATTTTTACTTTTTAACTATGCAAACAAGGACCATGTACACCAGAACTTTGCAAAGTGAAGGTCATAATGAAGAGGAATAATTATGATAGTCCCATAACCTTTAAACAATTTTTACTGTTGTTTATACAATTATAGCCAAATAGAAATAAGTAGTAATGTTGATTAATTAAGTATGTTACTTAAGTGATTTGTTGAAATAGCATTGCACTATAATATTGTATAAGTTTTTTATATTCATAATCATCTATAAGCATACTTACACTAACAAAACAGGGTAGCTATAAGTTTTTTGTTTTAGAGTATAAATTGTAATGGTAGAAATATTACTTATCTATTTGCATGGTTCTAAATTCCAAAATGATTTACTTAATAAAAACCATTTAAATGGCTTTCTAGCACATAAGGACAGAGAAGATTTATTTTTTGCTCGTTATTTGTCCAAAAATTTTAATTTCATCATATATTTTAATAGTTTAAGTAGCTTGTTGTAGGTTTGATGAATTTCAGAGAATACTGAAAGCAGCAAGATCAAAAAGGGAAATTATATTCGAAGGAGCATCCTTAAGATTTACAGCAGACATGTCACAAGAAAACCTCAAGGCCACAAGACAGTGGTGGGATATTGTGACATGATTGAATGAAATAAATGCCTCACCGAGAATACTGCACCCAGCCTTACTCATGTTCAGGTTTGAAGGAAAGATACATAGCTTCATGGATAAGCAACAGCTCAGAAAATTCACAGATGCAAAATCAGCCTTAAAGGAAAAACCTGAAACGTCTACTTTAAGACAAGACAGACCAACAAACACAGCAAACTTATCCACAAAGATGACACTAAATCCTATGACAATCATTTCCCTCAATGGCAGTGGACTAAATGCACCAAATAAAAGACACAGAGTGATGAAATGGGTCAAAAAGATGAGCCCAACCTTCTGCTGCCTACAAAAAAACATACTTGAATAGTCAAAACAAACTTATACTCAAAACCAAAGGCTGGTGGAAAATCATCCAAGCAAACAACACCCTTAAAAAAGCTGGAGTGGCCATATTAATATCTAATGACACCAACTTTAGACTCAGAAAAGATGTAAGGGACAAAGACGGACACTATGTACTAATCAAGAGATATGTGAAACAGGAAGAAATCAAATTACTAAACATATATGCACCCAAGGAGAGTCCAGCAAATTATCTAATACAATTATTGACAAATCTGAAAGAAGGTATCAATAATAATACAATAATTTTGGGAGACCTCAACACTGCCCTATCAACACTTGATAGGTCAATCATACTGAAACCCAACAAAAATATATTAGCCCTGAAAGAGTAATGGAAGAAAGAGGACTAGTAGATATAGATAGGACACTACATTCCCCAAAACCTGCATATACATTCTTCTTCAATGTACATGGGTTATTTTCCAGGATAGACCACATGCTGGCACATAAAACATAAAATATACCTCCATAAAATCAAGGGTATACCAAGGAACACAAAAATACAATACAAAAACCCCTTCCTTACACCTATATTCATTGCAGCACAATTTACCATAGCAAGACTCTGGAAACAACCAAGATGCCCTTCAACAGACGAATGGCTAAAGAAACTGTGGTACATATACACAATGGAATATTATGCAGCTGTCAGGAGAGATGAAGTCATGACATTTTCCTACACAT
>PVKC010023019.1:0-17476 GCA_004027635.1 Crocidura indochinensis
CTACATTATTAAGGAAGTGGAAAAATTTCACAAAATTAGAGTTATTTTTAATTTAGTTTGTTTCACTGCAATGTTAGAATCAACAATGATTTTAAGATACATTAATTTATCAAAATATTCATATTACAATATTTTCATATTCTGTATGTTGATGATATATTTTCTCATATTATTGTTTAAGGATAAAAATTTGACTTCTATCATATTTAAAATATTAGTTATGCTTTAAAGGCCAATTTGAAAAATACTTTCATATGCATAATAATTTTGCTGTAAAATTATCATAATATTTAGTACATATTTTACATATTCTTTCTTGTGTTTCCTACCCATTTAAATTAGCCTTTAGTCATATTGGAGGGATCTATAAAACCCATATTTAAGGAGCCTGAAAGAAAGTACAAGAGGTAAGGTCCTTGCCTTGTGCACATAAAGTGGGGTCACTGGCCTGCACACCCTGAACCCACATAGATTTATTTTTGATCACATAATGTGAGGAGTCAGCTCTGAGAAGCACTGGATATGACCCACAAAAATTAAATTTATGTTTATATTTCTCCCTAAGAAATTTAACATTCTGTGATATTCGTTTGATTAATTTAACAATGAAGTTAGGCATTAATAAGACAATTCCTTAATTTTAGGTAAAAAAGAAGGGAATTTAGGATCTTTATTACCTTCCACATATTCTAATAAAAAAGAATCTTGAATTCAAAATAAGTTTACTAGCAAAAATTCAACAGAATGTATGGATTTTTCCCAAAAAGATTCTTTAAAAGTGAGACTATTCTCCAGTGGTCCTCAACCATTTATTTTATCTTTAATATCCTAACTAATAGGCAACTTTATAAAATATGACTATTCTTAATCTGGGATATTTTAAGTTGCTTTTTTTCTTTATTGATGTCTTTATATACAATTTGATTACAAACATGATTGTAGTTGAGTTTCAGTCATATAAATAACAGCCCCCTTCACCAGTGCGACATTCCCATCACCAGTGTCCAAATCTCCCATGTCCCTACCCCTCTCTGCCCGCCTCTATTTGAGACAGGATTTCTACTTCCCTCATCCTGGAAAGTTCTGTTTGCATAATGGAACCCTGAGTGAGGTTCTAGATTCTAACTAGAAAGGTTCTAGATTCTAACTAGAAATGTCAATTAAGTTGCTTTTAAAATGAAATTGTATTTCTTATAATAATCCTCTAGTAGAGGATATACATATTTATGTAAAATAATCTTTAGAAACTTAAAACATCTTTCTATTATTTTTTCTATGAGAAGTTGACATAATAATGACTCATACTAGGTTCTGGCCATGTTCTCTCTGACATCTCCTGGACACTTAATTACTCATTTCTAGAACCAAATTCCCCACATCCACAGGGCATTACAATGCTCCATCACTTGGATCCAGCTTCACACATTTCTCTTCTCTTTTGCTTACATTTGGCCAAATTCCTGCAGGTTCCAAACAGCCTGTTGTGGAAGTGTGATGGGACACAGTCCCCTATTGGAGGAAAATCTACACCCCTTGAAAACCTTTTTAATTCTGAAAAACCTTTAAAAAAATCTGTCTTGTTCAGTGAGATCTCTTTAATTTCCTTTTTCCACAGAAATGGGAAAAGCAAGAAAAGGTCAGTTACATAATATGCATAATGAGAAAATTAAAAGAGACAAAACAAAATATGATATTTCTGGGAAAATAAGTTTCTCTGTTGGCTTTTGAGGATGCTGGCTGGGCATTATGCTCATGAGGAGTCTCAAACTCAAGGTGACCTGAGACAGACTACCAGGATGAGGCTGATTTCCTCTTCTTGGGAGCTAAATCTAAGCTTCATCTTTCTATGCCTGGCAGGCAGTGGCTCCTGTTTGCTCACTCCTGTCACAGTACAGTTCTGGATGTCACCTTTATGTGGTCCTACACTTCTCTGCATCCAGTGAAATTGTTGTTTTCTAGATGCCCAATCTAGGTTCCAACCTAAGTGGAGATCACCTCTAAAATCCAATAAAACCTATAAGTAGCCAAAAGAAGAATAAAGTGTATAGAAATAAAGGGTGTGAAGAAAAGGGGAGGATATGAAGATGGAGGCAATGAGTAAGCAGAACCCTAATTTCAATTCTAGTTTATTAAAATATTGGCATTGGCAAGGACTATGTTCTGGGAAAAAACTCTTATGAGTAGTAGAATGAGTTCACTCTCAAGATTTTCAAAGACATGATTTGCTTTCTACTGACTACCCATGGTTGGATTTAGAACATTTATTATTATATATTGGATTACATGTTGGGTTGTTATTATATGAAGGGTTGCATTGCAAAAGCACACAGTATTTGATCAATATTTGGCAGCTAAGAAATATGGCCAGTTTTTGTTCTCTGTAGTTCCTTAGAAGGCCAGTGCTGAAGGTACGTGGAAGCTAGTTTGGGTTCTGACCCAAGGGCTGTGGGATCCATTCCACTACCATTTACACCACTATTCAGGCCGTAGTACTCACTGAACTGGAGACCATGGCCTTGTAATCTGTCACCAGGAACTGACTCTCTTCAGTCTGCATTTGGGACTATGTGAACATTCTGAACTATGTGAACATGTCAAGTCCCTCTGGATTTCCTAGTCTTCTCATTTCTCCAACTTCGAACAGTGGTAGAAAACAAAAACTCTCAACTTGTTCAACTCAAATTTAAATGATTAGTAATTGTAATCACATCTACAGAACCCCTTCGTAGTACACTCAGAATATTCACCTCCTAACAAAGGTCAAGCAGGAAAATTTTGAATTGCCATGTTACAATTCTCATCTCCCACAACATCCATATAGATCGCAATTTTTGTTGATAGCTTGCTCATTCTCTTTATTTGATGATCTTAGGATAAAACTCAGCTATGTATAAAGAAAAATTAGTCAGCTGTATTTTATATAACTTGCTCCATAGTCACTTTTTTACCTGGGATTCACTGTAGTTTAGCTGTTACATATGAAAATATACTACTTTTAAATGGTGCTGATATACTACTTAATTCAATAACATTTATGAGTATAATTCAAAAGTGCACACCAGAAGCAATGAAAGCCTATAATTTAAGAATTCAAATTTTTATTATTTAAATGATATTTACAGGGAGTAATTATTTTAAAGCTCTTTTAAATTTTATTAAAACACATTATTTACATGTCAGTGATTCTCTACATAGACATATTTACGTCTGGGAGCATTTGTCAAACTTGGAGAAAAAAGTTTTGCTGTTAAAACTGAGACATGTTTGTGTTATTTACTGGACACAGGCCAGAAGTGCTTGAAGTCACAGTGGACTGAATATTTCATAGCAACAAATGATCTGATTCAAAATCTCATTAGTGCTGATACTGAAGTGAAATAAAGAATGAACTAAACTATGCAGAAAATGTTTAGTATTATTAGTGAGGTTAGATGACATTTTTATTTTTTATGCCTTTTAATATACAAAGGCGCACATGTAGTAGCTTATAAAAGTCGTGGGCATGCATATAAAATTGTTTTTAAAGCTTTGGCTTATTATTTTATTCTTCCTGGTTTCAATCCATAGTACAATAAAATGATAACAACATTTATATTCATACCTTATATGAAGACTACCAGGCTTTAATAATAAAAGTTAAACGCATAGATATATTTCTTGGTCATTTATTTGCAAAAGGACTATATACAGGTTCTATTTTGTCATCTCAGTTTTCACTTACTTAATGCTCCCCTGCAAGCTCATGTATACTGAATGGTAAAACTTTATCTCATTCTTAGAAAGGGTTCTTGGTATGAATGAACCAATAATCAAACAATTTCCTTATTTGCAACACTGAATAATTCTATAATAAACAAACATATGACTTATGCTTTTGTATGCAAACTTAAATTCACATTGCTAAATTGTTATTTAAATTCTTATGTGAATATGTGAATAAGAGGATTTCCTCTAATATACATAATAATTTAGCAATATATTTAAAATTACCAATGCAATGGAACTAAAAATTAAATCTTTAAGTCCATGACTCATTTGCATTTCTATATAGAATAGCTATTATGCATTACCACTGTATCTTCATCATCAATATTAGTTTTAGAGCTACAGCACTTCTCAGTGCCCACTCCCAACTTGTTGCTCAGAATTGTTGTAAGCAGTTTGCAGTGACTAGGCAGCAGGTCTCTGGTTAGCAAAGCATGAATTCTAGCATGTTTTGCTCTTCATAAAGCCACTAATTTTTTAATTAAATTAAATTTTATTGAAACTATTGTGATTTACAAAGTCCTTCATTGTTGGGTTTCAGACATACAATGCATCACGGCCAATCCCACTACCAGTATTGACCTCCCTCCACCAATATTCCCAGAGTGTATCTCATACCACCAACTTTTCCTCCCCAGTCTGCCAAAAAACAGGCCTATTTAAAGTTTAGATTGTTAGAGTTTGGGTCTCTCTCCCATTGTTGTTGACTTTGGCTTGGATATTTAATTCTGTTCTTTTGTCTTTTTATTGCCACCAATGCACCTGAGACCACTTGGTCTCTGGTTCCCATCTTTTAATATTTGTGTTTCTCCTCTTCCGCTCATATTTTCCCTTTCCCTTGCTGTACTTTGGGGCCACGGGTGTTTGAGACAACTTCCAGTTAGACCATTGAATTTCTTCATGCAGTTATTCTAAATACCACATTTAAGTGATAGATATTATTCTATATTTATCCTTATTCTGGCTAACTTCATTTGACATAATATCTTCCAGTTCCATCCATGTTGCTAAAAATTGCATGACTGCATTATTTTTAATAGGTATGTAGAATCCAATTGTATATAAGTACCATATGTTCATGGTCCTCTCATAGTTTGTTTGGCATCTAGGTTGATTCCAAGTCTTAGTTATTGTACTAAGTACTATAATAAATATCAGTGTGCATACATCCATTTGGAAAAATATTTTTCTGTCACAAGATATATATCCAAAAGAGGGTTTGCTGGATTGTATGGTAGCTCAATATTGAGTTCATTTAGAACAGTCCATACAATGTTCCATAGGGGTTGGATGAGGCAGCATTCCCACCAGCAGTGTATGAGAGTTCCTTTCTCATCATATCCCCACCCACAGAGATTGTTCTTATCTTTTAGATATTTACCGTTCTCACTAGAGTAAGATATTATCTCATTGCTGTCTTGATTTGGATTTCACTACAGATAAGTGGTGTTGAGCATTTTTCCATGTGTCTGTTGGTCATCTGTTAGTGTTCCTCAGAGAAGTGTCTGTTCATTTTTCTCTATCCATTTTTGATAAGGTTTTTAGGTTTTATGGAGTTAATCTTTGTGAGTACTTTGTATCTTCTAAATATCAACCCTTTATCTGATGTGTTGAGTGCGATAATGTTCTCCCATTTAATTCGCTGCTTCTAATTTTAGCTCATGCTCCTTTTGCCATACAGAAACTTTTTAGTTTGATGTAGTCCCATTTATTTAGGTTTGATGCTATAACTCTTGTCATTGGCATTCTATTATCAATGCCTTTTTTGAGGTCTTGGTGTTTTCTGCCTATGTTTGCCTCAATGAACTTTATGGATTCAGGTCTCATCTCAAGGTTTTTAATCCACTTTGACTTGACTTTTCTGTAAGGTGTGAGATATAGATCAATTTTTTTAATTCCTTATCCATGGTTATTCAATTGTTCCAATACCATTCATTAAAGAAATTGTCTTTATTCTATTTCAAGGTCTTAGCTTCTTTGTCAACGATAATTGGCCATATACTTGGAAGTTTGGATATTATATTCTTACACATTGGTCTGAATGTCTGTCTTTGCTTCAATACCATCCTGTTTTGATCACTATGACTTTGTAGTAGAATTTCAAGTTAGGTAATGAGATGCCTCCCTGTTTCTTGTTCTTCAATATAGATTTGGCTATTCTAAGTCTTTTATGATTTTATACAAGCTTTATAATTGATTGTTCTAAGTCCATGAAAATGGTGTCTGATTTTCAATAGGAATGAAGCCACTGTTGTTTTCAGTGATTAAATATTTTTATAAATATTTTCCTATGTATTTAAGTCCTAATATATGCTGGTACATTTTGCTTAAAAATCAGTTTATGATGGTAACATAATAGATATGCAATGCATGTAGACATACTTTTAAATATCTAAGCATTATAATCCTGATATGTTTCATAGAATAATGTATAAAATGTTTATCTAAAATCTCTCTGTAGTGATTTCTTCAAAATGATATTTATTTTTCTTCAGAAGACTTGAGGATACCAGACTTTTATAAACCTTAGCTTAGGTTTTATTTTGTGGTAGCTCTTTCTCTCTTGACTCAATTCTTAGCCTCACTATTTCAATAATAGAATGACTTTAAACTTAGGTATTCCTCTGCACAACCTGATATGCCCAATCCATAAAGCTAAGAGATTATAAATTGCCTGGATTTGAATTTGAAATTCTAAACATTAATTCTAATTCATCAAAACCCAGTGAAAAAATTTTAATAATATTTTTCTGAAATATCAGTTGCTTTCATTTCTTTATGAAGCTGATGCATGCAATGTTCTTTCCCAAATTTCTCAGTGATTTGAGTACATTTCTGTTCAGAAATGTCTCTGGAAAGGGACCTCTAAATTGAAAACAAAGGACAATGTATTCCAGAATGCTTATCTGATTATAAACTGATGATATTTTCTCCAGGCCAACATAAAGGCAAAAGTAGAATGAAAGGAAGTGTCCTGAGTATCAATTTACCTATTATTGCTAATGAAATTAAATAATGCATGAGGGATCCCAGAGTGTATTAATAAATATGCATTAAAACTCTTAACAATGCAAGGAATATTAAAATCACTTTAATTCACCAGCACACAACTAATTTTAAATGAGGAATACTCAGATGATTACATGGTGAATCTAAATATCAGAAAAACAGGATGTCTGTCACTGGAATACCTATTTGTCTAATAGAAAACCACTGAGAATTCTCAAATGTGTTCAAAGAGGATTTCCATGAAATGTGAGGTCAAAAGAAATACACACACATTTAGTAGTTAATTCTCAATATTGAGAATATTGTAGGATGCATATGATTATAGAAGTTTTGAATACACTGATTGATTATTTTAATGGTGGTGTGTTTTGTCGATGTATCTTTTTTGGCACATTCAGCTGTGCTTCCTGGCTTAGTCTGGGTTCTGAACTCAGGAATTACTCCTTAGGGGACCATAGAGTTTACTAAGGGATAAAACCCAGATATATTGCATGCAAGGCAATATATCTATATCGCCAATATATCTATTCCCACTATATTATCTCTCTGGTCCCTGCCGTTGCTTCTTTTTGTGATTAACCTCTAGACTTAATGAATTTGAACAATGTTTCCCATCTTAGATAGTTAACTCTGATAATTCTGTACTAATAATCAGTGTGATACAGATGTCTCCAAAATCATTTCCCTGCCTGTTTTAAAATTTTGTCTTCCAGGGACCGGGCGGTGGCGCTGGAGGTAAGGTGCCTGCCTTGCCTGCGCTAGCCTAGGACAGACCGTGGTTCGATCCCCCGGTTTCCCATATGGTCCCCAAAACCAGGAGCGACTTCTGAGCGAATAGCCAGGAGTAACCCCTGAGCGTCACCGGGTGTGGCCCGAAAACCAAAAAAAAAATTTTTTTTTGCCTTCCAAATACGATTAATGAAAAGGTATAGTAGTGGTTATTTTTGCATGATTGTCCTTTAACTTGACAAAAACTTTTAGTGTTAAATGACTTATGAAACCATTATAAGATATATATTGCTATTTATGAGACCTTATTAACTAACATGTAGCACAGAGTGTTTATCAATATTAACTGTGTTTTGAACTGAACCTAAAATAATGCTGAATCACATAGCAAATAAAGCCATACTTAGATTCCACTTTATCTGGTACAATATTTAGATTGCATTTCAAGTGAGTTTTGAAAAAATAAACAACATAAAAATAATATATTTCCTGCCAACCCAGCAAGTATGGTTGGAATATATCATAGGATACAAATTTTGTTTAGTTTATGTACTCCAGGCACTGGAGATGAATGTTATAGGTTTTCAGTAACACCCCCTGCTCCAAGTGATTCTAAAGAATATTCATAATTTTAAGCTTCAGGTTCATCACTGATAAAAGAAACTTGATCACAATGACTATCCAATGACATAATTTCTGTAAATATCTTAGCACAAATTCTGGCACATAGCAAGTGCTCATGAAACATTCATCATTGCATTTTCTCTTATTATACTGCAAGTCTGAATTAGGGTTCTGCCACAACAAGTTTGAAAAGAAGATATTAAAAAGTCTATTCATTGGAGATGAATGCGAAGAGAGATGAAGAGAGGGTACACACAAGAAAGAGAAAAATAATATATTACTTTCAGTAAATTATCCTATCAGATGATATTTATTTGAAGTTTAGATATTTGAAGATTTAATAAACAACACAATAAAGGATAAAAAGAGTTGTCTAATAAAGAATGGGTGTGATTGGAAAGAGTCCAGAGAATCTGTTTGATGACATATTCTGCTTAGAATCCTTGGCACTGTCTATGGTGCCTAAACACAGCCAAGGCAGTGTCACTGATCACAGAGCTATGACCCCTGAGCACCATTTTATATATCTTACCACAGTACCCCACAATAACTCTGTTCAATAAGAATAATGTATTGGTGCAGAAGAGATATTACAGAGGTTAAAGCACCTTCTTGGAATGAAACTCATCCTACTTTAATTCCCAGAATCTTATATGGTCTTGCACTATGCTAGGAGTGACTTTAGAGCATCACAAAGAGTAAAAACAAATTCCCACAACAAGCAAACAAAAATTTATAAGGCAATGAAATTGAACAAAGACGTGATTTATTTATTTATTTATTTATTTATTTCATTTATTTCATTTATTTTTTGGTTTTTGGGTCACACCCGGCAGTGCTCAGGGCTCCATGCTCAGAAATTGCTCCTGGCAGGCACGGGGGACCATATGGGGCACCGGGATTCGAATGGATGACCTTTTGCATGAAAGGCAAACGCCTTATCTCCATGCTATCTCCCAGGCCCCAGATGTGATTTACTTAAAGGGATTTAATTGGTACATCAGGAAGGAGAAAGGAATTCTGTTTTATTACAAGAAGAGTAACGAAATAATGTAGAAAGTATCCCTACAAAGAGAAACAAAATAGTTTTAGGTAGTTTTAGAGATAACTTTAGATAATAATTTGGGATAAAAGAGAAGGTATTAACTTACCATAATAATCAGAATATATAGAGTATAGGTAATGGACAGTGATAAAAATAAGGAAGCATGCATCCTATTAATATCATAGATGCATCAGTGCACACTGAAGTCTTGACATCTGACATGGAAGCAAAGATAGAAGATGGAAGATTGCATTAGGTAAATTTATGCATATCATGGGTCAACTCTGAAACTTGGATGTTCAAAATTATCAGTCATTTTAAACTTTTTCTATGCTCTTAGTTTTAGGAGTATTATGAAGAACTTAATCATACCTGCCTATAATTGCTATCCCATTTAATATATTTGTAATACATCGTTTTCATTTATTATTATAAATAATGCTTGACCTCAGACTCTGGGATAGAATATTGTAGACATGTTTGCACCAATGAACATGAGCTTTATATATATTTAAGTCAGTTAGCACCATATAACTATGCAGTATGAAGTGATAATATATGGGGGAATTTTGGTTTATTTTCAATTTTCTTGCATATACTCAAAGATAGATTGAAGTTCACCATAGATTCTGTAGAGCATAATTCACATTCTTCCCATATTGCTTGTATATTGTTCAAGAATAATTAGATGGTGTAACATAGACTTTTGTTCAGTTTCTGGGAAGATGTCAAGGTTGAGCACATCATACACATTAATTTGAGCATAAGTAGATTCTATTCACAACTGATTCTTAGGAGAGATGAAACAGAATTCAGTGGGTCTGAATGAGGGTGGAGTAATTAGGTTTAAATTCTCCATGGAGTCATTGGAGGAGATTAGCAAAGGACTATTCAAATTCATAGAATTAAACTCCCAGAGAAGTCACCGGTCAAACATTAAATTGAGTCAGATGCCATAAAGCATAAAATTCAATATGGTAGTTACTTAAATCCTGAATGCTAACTAAGTTGGAAAAATGGTACTGTAATTTCAAAAATAACAAATGAACAAAATAACAAAATTAATTAAATAAAAATTAATTAAAGTAACAAAAATAATAAAATAAAAATAAATAGAACTTAAAAATAGATGTAAGCAAATGTAAGCCATTTAACTTTCTCAGATTACCTAATTACTACTATGTAATAGAAATAAAATTTTCAATTGTACATTTCTTTGTGATATAAAATAGCAAAGAAATTATTTGTTTTTTTAAATTAATAAGTTCTATTTTGTTGAAAAGTAATGACTATATTGTATAAATATTTTTAAATTTTATATTAAGATTAAATACAACAATGAGGTACCAGCTCAAGCCACGGAGACTGGCACACATCACAAAGAGCAAGAACAATCAGTGCTGGTGGGTATGTGGGGGGAAAGAAACTCTCATTCACTGCTAGTGGGAATGCTGTCTAGTCCAGCTCTTATGGAAAACAATATGGAGATTCCTCAATATGGAAATTGAGCTCTCATGTGATCCAGCTATATCACTCCTAGGGAATTACCCCAGGAACTCAAAAATGCAATACAAAAATCGCTTCCTCACATCTATTTTCATTGCAGTGCTCCTTAAAATAGCCAGACAATGGAAAGAACCAAGATGATTTTCAACAGATGACTAAAGAAACTGTGGTACATATACACAAGGGGAAAATATGCAGCCATCAGGAGAGATGAAATCATGAAATTTTCTTAAACCTGGATGGACATGGAATCTACTATGCTGAGTGAAATAAGTCAGAGGGAGAGAGACACACACACAGAATAGTTTCACTTATCTATGGGTTTTTTTTTGTTTTTTTGTTTTTTTTTTTGGTTTTTGGGTTCCACCCGGGAATGCTCAGGGGTTACTCCTGGCTCCATGCTCAGAAATTGCTCCTGGCAGGCACTGGGGACCATATGGGGCACCGGGATTCGAACCGATGACCTTTTGCATGAAAGGCAAGCGCCTTACCTCCATGCTATCTCCCGGGCCCCTTATCTATGGGTTTTAAGAAAAATAAAAAATATTGTTGAAATAATTCCCAGAGATGAGGGTCAAAGGACTGGCTCACAATATGAAGCTCATAACAAAGAGTGGTGAGTTCAGTTAGAGAAGTAACTACACTGAGAACTATCATAGCAATGTCAATGAGTGAGGGAAGTCTTGAATACTGGTGGTGGTGGAGGGGGAGGAAAGAAATGGGGGCACTGGTGGTGGCAGTTGCATTGGTGAAGAGGGGTGTTCTTTTTCTGACTGAAACAAAACTACAATCATGTTTGTATCACGGTGTTTAAATAATGACATTATTTTTAAAAAAATAATTAAAAAAATAAGATGAAATACTATTTAGAAATCAGCCTACAAGTCAAACCTAACAACATATTTTACTTTACTATTATAAAAACAATCAAAATATATAAATTTGTTCATAATGTATTTTATAATTCTAGAAAATGATTATACCTTTTGCATAATAATTAATTGACTCAAATGAATTTTTAGTAAATCAACTTTCTGTGCCTAATATTGGGAAAATAAATAGACTATTAATTTAATGATAATATAATAGTAGAACAGTAAATTTCAAAAAGATAGAAAAGAAGAAAAAATTTAACAGTGGGAACAATCACAGGTATTACCTCAAAGGTGTATTTTCTGAAAAGAAGAGCATTTGAGCATTTCAGAACAGTGATATTCCTAGGGAGCTAAAGAACATATGAAATCAATTGAAAGATTTTACCACAAAAAAGCAGTCATAGGCTTGAAACCAATTTACAGAGAACACATTTCACAGAGAAGTTCCTAGGACAAACATAATTCCCTTAAAAATTAATTTTCTCCACTTTCAAATCACCTGCCCCAGATCACAGACAGATGAGGTAAATAAGCTCAGGAAAGTGATTTGGAAATATATGACCCAAAATCAATGTCAAGAATTACCTTTCTTACATATCCTGCTGTTAAAAGAACATTTTTTTTCTCTCTAGGAAAGAGTTGCTCCAAAGAGCATTCTTGGGACCTCACTAATGTCACATGTCTAAGTTAGAATTGTGTCTTTAATACAGTAGTGTCACTTTCTCTCTGCCATAGCTCAGCTCACAACTACAGAAAATGTCTCTTCTCTGGTGTTACCCATGGCCACCAGCACATGAGCAGGTGATAATTCCTCCAACAGAAAAAGCCAAGGAAATCCACCTTACAATTCACAAATCTCACTATCAAATAATAAACTAAACACCTTTCAGTGGGAGAGAAACGTCTGGAGGGTTTGTCTATGTGAACTGTTAACTTTTATTTCTTAAAGTCATGGATATCAGATATCACATTATTAAATCAACATTTTAGGGGACTGTCCATTTTTATCCAAATTTAATTCTCAGTTGTCATTTCTAGATAAATCATAAAATGATCTGCAAAAGAAAGCTGAAAAGAAAGCATTGCAAAAACATAAACACATTTCTAAATAGCATTTTATAGATGTACCGTTTTGTGACAAACAAATTAATACTTTCTGCTCTCCTTTTTACATCTTTTCTTCTGTTTGAGATAGTTATATTGCCATTTAGTCTACAGAAAACAGAACTGTAAAATAGTGAGAGAACCCAGGATCTATTAACAAACAAACAGATCCTTACCACAGTTTAGCCTTAAAATTTTGGACTAAAAATAATCAGGAATCAATTCATTTTAGATTTAATTTTTATAACATTCAAATATATCCAATACTGAGTAATTCAATTAATAAAAAGAATGGAGTGTGGGCTTACAAACTTTCAAATTATTTGTTTCTCCTGTTATCTTCTCAGCAGAAAAAAATATCATAAAGATTATGGAGGTGACTTGATATAACTTTTAATTCAGAGTGGGAGGAGAGGAGGTTTTAAATGAAACTTTCCTTTGCTTCCTGTTAATCTCTCTCATATAATTATAATTTTATAATTTTTTATATTTTCACATAAATATTATTAAATCCTCAGCTATTGTTTTGTTGAGGGTGTATTTTTATTTTAAAAACTCATTTTGGTTGATTATCCATGCTATTGGGTAGACATTATAGTCAAATTTTCAATGAACTGGGTGGAGTTTAATATGCATTAAAAATAAACTTCATTCACCTTATTTTCATGTTCCCTTATTTTCTGCTCCAGAAAACCTAAAATAAGCTGATAAAAATTTCTCTCTCTTGCTTGTCATTCATATCCCTGTTCTCCATCAAATCTGTATTTTGCTAGCTTATGCCTATTTCTTGGCTTATTTCTACTCTGTAGAGTCTGTGATCTCTCTTGATTATATAGTCATACCTCTCTATCCCCTCACATCTTCTAAATAAACTTCAGTAATCACTGTTATTCTTTCTTCAGACATGCAAAATTTCATCTCCCTTTCTCTTGTTATTAATTCTATTAATTTCTCTCTATATTAATTATTAATATTAATTAGTTGTGGTATGTGTTTCAGAGCATGCTTTGCAAAGAGTACTGGATGATACCTGATTTTAATCGCAATATTTTTCTCCAAAATTCTAATGTATTAAATAAAGTTGCCAACAAAATTTTCCAAATACATAAAAATTCCTACTTGTATCAACATTAAACATTTTATACAGAGATATGATACAGAAATATATGTTCATCTAAAGTATATATAGTCCCCTCAGATATTATGTCAATTTTAGCATTTGTAGTCAAATTTTCTCTACCAAAGTTGAAAAACATTTAAATGGTGTTTTCATATTGATAATATTTCAATAAGTTTCCCACTCAATTATAGGTAAGTGATTAAAAGTTTTTAATTTAAATATTTTCTGGCTACTATAAATGAAAAAAATATTTGATACAATTTTATCAATGAGAGCCTTTGGACTTTACTTTTCGACATTGAAGATAAAGTGTCTTAGGCACTTAATGTCACTCATTTATGAAGCTTTTTTTTATCATTTTGTTTCTTAATAAAAAATCATGGCATCTTCAAAGTAGATAATAAATGGATAATTATGTTATCTTTGCTCAGAAGAAACTGGATTTCAACTCCACTCCACAGTCTATTCTGACCATGCTGACTCTTGGGTAGAAGTATTTGATGTGTATCCTGAGACATTCCAGAATGACACTGTGTGAACTTCATTCCAATCACCCAATTGAAGAAATATTTTCCAATTTCTTTCATTTTAGATTAGTTTGCCTTATTTTGGACACCTTATCTTCCAGCTAACACAGTCCAAATATCTATGAATATGATGTCTATAGAGTCTTGTATGTTGGGTATTATTCTATGCTTGTTCTGCTTGGGAGTGAAAATAGTGAGCTGAGAGGCTTGGGATTTGAGGAAAACTGTAAAATTGATATGGTCTTAAGAAAAGCTGTAGTAATATGTCATTAGTTTATAAAAAGTATTTTCCAGTTTTGGTTCTTGCATAGAAATGTGAAAAATATTAGCACCTGGCAACTTTGTAATTATAATTTACTTCTACTTATAGTTTAGGTAACATGTTATACTAATGTTAATTCTGTGGTTTTGATGAACACAGTTACCTCCCCCTCTCCACCAACAAAGAACACAATACCCCCCACCCCCATTATATTTTTGTTACTTCCAATTCAAGTTAGTATTTCTTCAGCAACCAACCACACTCCTTTAGTTGATTTTATTAGTTCTATAAATTGGGGTACCTGATTTATTGTAATTTCGCAGGATTTGTTTCCTTGTTTGTTTCTCTACATCACACAAATGAGGTGGTCACTTGGTGTTTGTACTCCTGCCTTTTTAATTTACTGTTTGACTATTAAAGCTTCCACCGGGAGGTGTGAGGGCTTATGCTGACACTTTGCTCCAGGATTACTTCTTCTGTGCTCACTTGAGTGAAAACATGTACTCTAACTAGGATCTACTGATTTGGAAGCAAGAAATTTAGCCTTGTGACCCTTTGTCTTACATGTCCAGTTCTTCCTCCTATTTTTTTGTTTGTTTTTCACTAAACAGTTTACTCACCAGTTCTACTCCCAACTCCTTAAAATCAAATTTGAGGGGGCTGGGCGGTGGCGCTGGAGATAAGGTGCCTGTGCTAACCTAGGACGGACCGCGATTTGATCCCCCGGTTCCCCATATGGTCCCCCGTGCCTGCCAGGAGAGACTTCTGAGCGAATAGCCAGGAGTAACCCCTGAGCGTCACCGGGTGTGACCCAAAAACCCCCCAAAAAAAAATCAAAGTTGAACTAAGTGATCCAGGATTTCTATTTACTCAGTCCCTTAGTCCCTTACAGAAAAAAAATGACTCCAGGGTTTTTCCCTGTGTCCCTTGGAGATATCCATGCTTATAATTCATCTAAAGAAAACAGAGCCCAGTAATGAGACCATCATTGATCAATAATGACCCCTCATCCCTTCCTATGCTGTCCACTGTCTGCTTGCCTCTGTCATATGTGTTACAGATAAAGGGACAGCTCCAAAGGGCAGCACTTGATCAGAGAGGAAAGGGTAGAAAGAAGGATTTATGAGCATGCAGGTTAGTCTTCAGTGAATTGACAACAGCAAACTTGTCAATCTTCTCTTGTCCAATCTTGCAGAGAAATGTGCTCTTTTCTCCATTATTTTGTCTATTTTAAAAATCAAGATATTATTTAATCTCTTGAAATGACAGACTAATATTCATTATTCATCTCACCCACTCCCCAAACCCCAATTTTTCTATTGTGGCACATGTAACCTTTATGTTCTAATGAGTTTTGAATTTTACCCTGGAGTGAAAGGACAATTTTAAGTATTATAATGACATGATCGGATTTGTAGATTTGTAGAGAAGAAATATAGCCAAGTACAAGCAAGAAACGACCTAGAGGTAGAAGAAAATGATTGCCAAAAATTTATAATTCCTAGGAAAAAATAGTTCTTCTTAGATTCTTCATCCACTCAGAAGTTTGCAGATAAAAGTCTGTTTCCTAAGATATCGCCTTCTAGTCTGAGGGTCTTGTTCTGAGACTTCATGGGCCATGATTGTGAGCATTATAGCCTGCCCAGTGATACAGCCTAGTTATAAAAAAAAGTACATTTTTCAGAAGTTATATCACCAAGAAAGAACTTTTGCCATAGAATAACAGTCATAATAATAAGATTCTTTTCCTTCAAAACTAATCTGTCTTTCCTATTAGAAAATTTTAGATATAACTATTATATAAAAGTTTGCAATTGTTTTTCATTAATACCTGATTTAGAAAAGAGAAACATGATAAGAAATGGTTTCTAAAGATAGTACACAACATTTTTGGTAAGTTTAATAAACATATTTATTGCTAGGATTTTTATCATTTGTTCAGTAAGTGTTGACATTTTATGTATGGCATCCTTAGTGTCTTAAAATATAATAGCTTTGCAATAAAAATTTCAAAATATAGATGAAGTAAAAAGGCATTTTGAGAAGAAAAATAGGACATAAATAATATTCAATAATATTGAAAAGATGAAAAGAAAAAGAAATGTGCTTTATTATTTGTTTACATCTGAAAATAAGGATTTATAAGTAAATTTATAATTCTTAATTATATTATTTATTTTCTAATTAATGTTTCTAGAATAAACTAAAAAAACTTTTTATTTTTAAAATATTATTTATTAAGTTTTCTCATTTTAATATTTTGGCCAGAATCAAAGAGTCAAAAAGTTATGAGTTTTACTTAGCAGAAAGTAAAATAATAGTATGAAAATCTGCAAAAAATATAATTTTTTCCAAACGAATTGCTTGTTTGTTTTTGGTTTGGGGTCACACTCAGCTTAGCTCAGGAGTTACTCCTGGCTCTGCACTCTTCTGGCAGGCTCAGGGGACCATATGGGATGCCAAAATTAGAACCGATGTCTGTCCTGTGTTGGCTCCGTGCAAGGCAAATGCCTTACTGATGTGTTATCGCTCTGGCTCCTTGTGAGCACTCTTATTTTCTCTCTTGAGAGGAACCCAATTAGATGTCCCCCAAACACCTCTTTATACTTGTTTCCCTAGAAACACTCATTGTACATGCTGTTGAACTTGTGGGTTTGAGATTACTTGCATTCACATTAAAGTCTATAAAGAAATGAGTAGCAAAGGACTGAGAATACAGAAAATTAATAGTGATGCCAAAGGCAAAAATAGATACATGGAAACAATACTAATTACACATATTTATGGACCCATAGATATGTTCATATGCTATGATGTCTCTGAAATATTAGTGATTTATTTTATTTAAATTTCAGTTGTAACAACTGTGAAATGAAAACATGCTTTGAAATTTCAACCAACATACAGACA
>PVKC010023020.1:0-17444 GCA_004027635.1 Crocidura indochinensis
ATCTTAACTCTTAAATAGCTTTCAGAGCCAAGCAATGAAGAGGAAATATCAGTGAGAAGGTAAAAAGACTAAGTAGACAAAATTGTACAAACTTCTCATTTTCATCCAACTCAATAGTCCTCATTGTACCTATCCATGAATAACAGTTTCTCCTTTAATTTGGCCATTTATTTGCCCATCAACTGTTAAATGTACTTATTTCAGATCTGTTTACCAAACACTCTTTGAAGACCTACTCTGTGATGGTCACTCTCCTAAGGCAGTAAATATTCAGCTAAAAATAGCTGAGACACTTAATCCTGGGAATAGGTAGTTTCAAGTGCAGTTTAGAGAAATTAGAGTTGATGGAAAGAGAAGGATTAAAAATTAGTATGCCTCACTTCCCCTAAAGATAATAGTTTAGAAAAACAAGATAAAAAAAAACAGAAATAGATTATATGTAAATATGTTTGGATCGATGTGACTGTAATTGAACCATCCGTTTTTCTAATCTTTGAAACATTAATTCCTGTATTTATTTTCATGGAGTATCAAGAATCTTTTCTCACATCTATTATATTAGGAAAGAAATGAGAGATGAATTGGCCAGATAGGAAGTAAAGAGGAGATAGCAAGTGTGTATATTAAAGGTTAATGGGAAAGAAGATAGGAGATTAAGTTCGAATTGAGAGAAAGTGTTCGTTGAGTACTGAGAAGGAAATTGAATAGGACTAACATAAGTTTAGAAAAAAATTACAAAAGAAGAAAAACGAGACACGAAACAACCAGAAAAAAGAAATCTATAAACATATAGCTTAAGGAAATTTCATATAAAAAACTAACTGATTTTTATTTGTAGTCAATTTTATATTCTACTAGCATTTCTATATTTATTTTTAAAAAGTTTTTATTTTATTTACAATTTAAACCTTTCCATTTAGATCTAATGCCATGCTACTACAAAGAAATAATATTTTCTAAAGGGTTGAAAATAGAATGTCAGTAGTTCATTATAAAATATAAAGTGTATATACATTCTGAAATACTTCTTTTTTTTTCTTTTTCTTCTTTTGAAATACTTCTTAAATTCATTATATTTATACTAAATCATGAAATAGTTAAATGATATAAAGTATGTGAAATAATGCATGAGTTAAATAATATGTAAATGATTGCTTAATTGAAGTCTAAAATAGGCATGTTTCTGGTTGGAGAGATAGGACACAAGTTAAGGTACTTGACTTGCATGAGGTCAAGTAGGGTTCAATTCCTAACAATGCATACAATCCCCAAAGACCACCAGGCCTGAATCTTGAGCACAGAACCAGGAAAAATCCCTAAAGACAGCAAGGATGGCCCTTCTATAAAGAGACAACAAAAAAAGAAGAAAAAGAATGTGTTTCTAATTTTTTTTTTTTTGGTTTTTGGACAACACCCAGTGACATTCAGGAGTTACTCCTGGCTATGCTCTCAGAAATAGCTCCTGGAATGGGAAACCATATGGGACGTCAGGGATCAAACTGCTGTCCCACCTAGGCTACCATGGGCAAGGCAGACACTTTACCGCTTGTGCCACAGTCCCAGCCTCAATGTGCTTCTACTTTTATGTAGTTTAATTTCCCCAGAAACAAAAATAATTTAGTAATAAATAAGCTTATTTCTGCTTAAAGTTTTTGCCATAGCTATAGTCAAAAATTATTCTCATAAAGTTAACAACAGGATCTAATTTATACAAGTGGACTATTGAGTCTATAGAAAGACTATCTCTGACTAGTAGCATTATACCAAAGGACATAAGAAAATAATATTTTTGATGTTTATAAAGGAATACCAGAAAGTAGATTTGTCTCTGTGTATCTGAAACATTATTCAGGAAGAAACTCCAAAGAAATGAGAACTACTCTGTCAGGGAACATGGTGGCTAGGCAGAGAAGTGTTTGAGCATCCCAATAAACTTGGAACATCTGCCTGTCCTACTACAAGTACTTTGTGCAAAAAGTTGTTTCAAATATCAGGTACTGGGTGCCTGAGCAATGGCACAGCAGTGGGACATTTGCCTAGCACGCGGCTGATACAGGATGGATCACGGTTCGATTCTCCTGTGTCCTAGATGTTCCCTCAAGCCAGGAGTGATTTCTGAGTGCAGAGCCAGGGTAACCCCTGAGTGTCACCCAGTGTGGTCCCAAAACCAAAAATATACCCACAAAAAACAAAAATAAATAGCAAGTACTGCTCCTTAAAGTTTTGATCACAAAATATTTACTTATATACTCGCGTATAAGCTGAGCTTTTCTGCACAAAATTTGTGCCAAAAACCAGAATCAGTTTATACTCAGCTCATGCAGGTTATTTGATTCCATGTGTGCAAAATCAAATCCAATGCATGCAGTCTCCAGCTATCTTCTACCATCTGCTGGAAGGGGCCCCAGTGCTTAAACTCAGTCCACAAGTCACTGCTGAGCTTAAGAGGTAAGCAACTGAAATGAACTGGAGGCCACTGAACTATTTAACCCACAATATTCAATGACACATTTAATTAAGTGAAAAAACCACTTAAGGCAATAAAGTCATGTAAATAAATCTCTATAGATCTTGAATCCTTACAATCAGAGGTTTTGGAGTATAAAGATTCAGATTTTTAACTATTTGTTTACAACGCTTTACTGTCTTAAATGGCTTATTCACTTTATTAAAGTTGCCATTGAATACAATGGGATAATGTGGTATGTTCATAGTATACAGTATATCAAACAATCTTATATTGTAAATGTAATCATGGATTTATATATTTATTCAATTATTTATTTATTTACTCATTATATTTATTGTAATTGTTTGGTTATATTTTAATTTTTGAAATTTACCAGTGGCTGCTGCATTTTCCATTTTGACTATACTCGAACCGCTACGTTTCTCAGGTTTTAGAGTAAAATTAGGGGGTTCAGCTTATAATTGGGTAGACTTATACTTGAGTATATAGTGTACTTATTTTCATTAGTTTCAGTGTTCATTTCTGTAAAATAATGCAATAATATTACCATCACTCAGACTTGTGTACATTATGTAAGTAAAAAAATATAAGGCAATAAATACCAAATAATAATTATCTAGCAGAATGCCAAGATGAGACTCAGTGGTAGGGCACTTTCCTGGTCTATGTGAGAAAATGGGTTCAATTTCCAGAAATAGCAAAATATGAGGGAAAAAAACCCAGAATATATTCTCTGTTAAGACATGAAAATTTCACCCTATAACTTATTTACTTGTCTCTATATTAGGTTCCCAATAATATTTAAAAATAAATAATGGGTTTTATATTTTTGTGTAAAGTTTTAAAGGATAGATTGTGAAACACTGAGAATATTTGTCTTACTTACATAACTACACTTTAATAGAAATTAATAACTTAGTATTATGTCACCAGCTTTGTTTTTTATAGTATTAGTAATATTGCATTCGTGATACACAGCTTTACATTCCTTAGATATTGATGAAATAGAATATGAACTTTTGAAATGAAGGAGTTATCTAGAGCTACGTAATTCAGGTACTTTTTAGATTCATAAATTACCATTAGTGTGTGTTATTGAAAATATTTTTGCTTTTTAAAGTATTAAGTAGGGGACTAGAGCGATAGCACAGCTGGAGGGATGTTTATCTTGCATGTGGCCGACCTGGGTTTGATCTCTGGCATCTCATTTGGTCCCCCAAGTCTACCAGGAGTAATTTCTGAGATCAGAGCCAGAAGTAACCCCTGAGAGCTGCCAGGTGTGGCCCCCAAACCAAAATTAATAAAAAAAAATAAAAATATTAAGTAGGGGACAGACAGGTTAGGTTACTTGCCTTGCATGTGGCAGGCCCTGGTTCTATTCTGCTTCTTATATGTTTCCCCAAGCACTGCCAGGAGTGTTTTCTGAGTGCAGAGCCAGGAGTATCCCCTGTACTGTGTGGCTCCAAAACACACACACACATACACACACACACACACACACACATATTAAGTAATTTGGGGTGGGAGTAAATTGCAGTGGTTGGGGTGTTTGCCTGGCACAAGACCAATAGGGGTTTGATCCTCAACATACCATATAATCTTGAACCTGCCATGAGTAATTTCTGAGTGTAGGGTCAGTAATAACCCCTGTGACTACTGGATGTGGCCCCAAAACAAACAAACAAAAAATTTAAGAACTATGTAAAGTGTATAGTGAGCTTTTAAAATACTTTCCTTCAAACACTGCTAATTATTTACTAACTCAACCAATATTTATAGAAGTATTTGCTTTATCATACATACTGAAACCAAATAGATGGAGCTTCTATTTCCAAGAACTTCTTTTTTTTTTGGTAGTATTGTAGGGGGGAACAAGTGAAAAGGAAGATGATAGGGATGCTCCTATCAAGAGATCAGAGTTAACTAGTTCAGCAGAACTAATTTCAAATCATCAAGTGAATGAATTGGAGAAGGCTTCATTGAGAACTTCTGTCGAAGCTAAACTCTAGTAGAGAAATAAATTTAAAAAGTGGAAAGAACAGGGGCTAGAGCGATGGCACAGCTGTAGGGCATTTGCCTTGCATACTGCTGACCCAGGACAGACCTGGTTTTATCCTCAGTGTCCTATATGGTATCCCAAACCAGGAGTGATTTCTGAGCTCATAGCTAGGAGTAACTTCTGAGCACCACTGGTTGTGCCACCTATTCCCCCCAAAAAAAGAAAATGGAAGGAATAGTGACTATATTAAGAGAAGAGAGAATGCATTGATAGTCTTCTAACAATCAATATAGTATTCAGTAAACTGGTTGAATAATAATATAGTATTTATATTTCCTGTTGAAATATATTTCAGCAGTGCCTGAAAAAAATTTCATCAACACTGTACATAATACGTGACTTATAATTTTGTTACACGTGAAGTTTCAAACTGTACTAGGGAGTATAATAAACATTGCTACTGAGAATGAGGTTGAAAATCTTGGAACAGTACACTATTATGAGTTTGTTGAATGAATGAGCTATTTTGTCACCTTATAGCAATACAAATTCATGATAGAATTAATACAGAATATTTTGAAGATAAAGATATTAGCTCCAGACTTGAAATCCAACTCAAAAAAACCGATAGGAAATGAGTCATTTATGCAAAAGTTGTGGAGCTTAGTACCAGCACACTGGGGTCACACCTCTCACAGGTGACATTGGTCCATATGGGACTTGTAGACCATTTGTATAGAGCTGCTGAGACTTCAAGCTAGGGGTAAAACTATAGGTTCTTAGTACATGATGCACCAACCAGATTTGAACTGATTGACAGATCATTAACAGAGGAGGGACTATGGTGGCCACTAGGAGGCCTGGACCTTGGCATGTAGTTATAAAAGGTTTATTGCCCACAGGGCCCCTGGTGTAGCTAGTGTATCTGTCTTTTTTTGTGCCCATGAAGTTCCTGAAACTGGCTATTCTGGACTCTGCCACATATCTGAAGCCTGTCATGACTGCAATTATGTCTGTAGCAGAGCTAGGTTACAAGTGGAACAAGCAGTCATTTCTAAACCAGACTTTGTTTTAAACTAATATTCTAACAAAATTAAAATAAATTTTATTACATTTGCATGCAGATTACTCGATTAGCAATGCACTTTTTTGAAATGTATTTTATTCAAACTTTACAGTATTTTATTAAAATTAAAATTACTTATTTTAAGCTATAATAAATTTATGATTAAATAGACTCTTTAAATATTGGTCATGAAATGCTTAGCTCTAAAATAATATATAGTTGAGAAAATTGAGTAAATAAGACATCGTTCTGTTTGGAGATTCATAAGAACATTGAATTTTCTCTCTTTACAGATATAATGTTATAGAAAAAATTAAAATATGACTAAATTTACCACAGCTGGAAATGAGAGAACTCAGAAAACAACTGAATATGTATCTGCCTCCTGAGCATTCTCAAATTCAAGTTCATTTTTCTATAGCTATTCATTAATTTTTTTCTGTCAAATACAAATTTTTAAATTAATTGTGCTATTTCCTTAAACTGGGATGCCCTTTTCCATATAATTTCTGATTAATAGTGAACTATCTCTAATTTAGTAAACATCTGGTTACTTAATTTATTAAAATGCTGTAATTTATTTATGTTTTTAAGATATGTATGAAAGTAATTTGTAGTATTATTCATCAAAATTCCTCTAAAATATAGTATCTTGGGGGTTTTTTTGCCTATAGATTGTTTCTTAAACATTTTCTAATTAACATTTCCCAAGCTAGAGATTAAAGTAATAAATAAATTTTGCACTTTCTTAATGAAGTCAGCTTTTTTTTTCTTACAGATACAGTATATTTTATTTACAATTATTAATATTTCTAGAGCTTTACTGCTACTACAAATTCCCAGCATATCTTTGCTTTCATCTTAACATATAAAGCTAAGACAATGGGTGAGTGATTCTAGAGTTCTGGTAGAAATGAAGGTGGTAGTAAATAAACTTCGATAGACTTCCCATTTACTTTTTTATTGGGCTTTTCTTTTATTATTATATTATTATTTTCTTTTATTTTTGTTCTTTCTAGAGTTTTGCTTACCCTAATTTAGTGTATCAGATTTTAAAAAAGACATCTGTAATAGTAATAACTTTTGTACTGTTCATGAAACTTGAAGCTTTAAGAGCTCTCTTAATTTTAGTTTCTCCCAAAAATTGATGTTGAGAGAGGCTCTTGAAGGGATTACATATAGCCTTGTAGTTATTAAGAGAATATCTGTGTCTGCTTTAACCATGTTTAAGATAGGAGGATGAGTAGGACTGGTATATTTTCTATCCAGGAAACTGACTAAACAATTCTGAGGCCTTCATTAATATCATCGATGTTTTAATGACCCATTTTTATATACTGAACACTGGTGGAAATGCATTCACTTTTTTAAAGGCTGTGGTTCTTATGAGTCACTTAGCATAGATAGAAAAAAGCATGAAAAATCTCTTGTCTACAAGAAGAAATGGGTGACTGTATAATACCAGTTGCATATATTACTGGGCTGTTACAGAGAGGAAATTACCCAGTCAGAATAGATATGTCTCTGTAGCCTTGTATCCGCATTCTAATAGCCACAGACTTTATCTTAGTCTGAATGGAGCTCAAAGTTATTCATTGTTTTAATGATTTCATTGATTTCTGTTAATCTAGGTAATGTGCCTTACTAAACTGGGTAGTTTATTTTGCTTTTTCAATTAACCTCTTACTTTAGTTCTATCCTTTTTATTCAAAACAAAGGTTTTACCTGAATTTTAAAAGTATGCCTTGTTCTACATGTTATGGATTACATTTGCTCATCTGCAATGCTGTTTTCCTGAATACTTCAAGATGATGGCAAATCATAATGAATCGGTATTTTATTATGGATTATAATTTATGTAAAATACATTTTCACACTTTTTAAAATAGAATCATCATCATTTACAATATAATTAACAATGGAGTTTCAAGCATATGATATTCCAACACCGAACTCACTAACAGAGTATCACGATCCCCCAAACAAAATTTCAAGGTTTCTCCCATAACCCCTAGCATAGCCTGGGTTATTTGCCATTTTCTAATCATGTTTATTCATATACCATATATAAGAATGAGAGTTCATTTTGTATCTATATTCCTCTCTCTGATCAACTTCACTCAGTGTGCTACCTTCTAGATCCAGCCACAGAGCAGCAGTGTGACTATATTATATCTTATGAGGACTATAATATTTCACGATGTATATATAAACACACTTAGAAGTCATTTGGATAATCACTAGTATTCTTTATAAATAAAATACTTTAAAATAATTTTTCATCTATTTCAAAACCATGCACAGCCTTGAAAAAATGTAATTTAGCTTTTAAACTAACAGGTTTAAAATAATGGCATTATTTCAACATAAAGATACTGTGTTTATAAAGCATTTTGTGGTGTACACTACTTTGTTTACTATCCACATGTAATGTGCCTATTTAAGGTCTTAATTTTCTTGGACAAATGTAAAGTTATCTGGGTGTTTATAAAATGTTACAAAGGTCCCATGTAAGGTTGAAGTTGGTTTTTTCACTTCTCATTCCTGAGGAGTCTTATATACATGTACGATTTATGCCAATTAAAAAGTGTTAATGGCAAAACAGAATTGATTAGCCTCTGTATGTTTACAGCTCACTTTAATTGCTGAAAAACACCATTTGTCAGCTTCATGTTCTATTGGCACTGGTATTGATTAATCTGAATTTGGCTTTGTCTTGTCTCTTGTACATAAAACTCACAAATGCAGTTCAAATGGGAAATGACTGTATTGATTTCCTTAACTTGAGCCCAAATGCTAAAGATTTTTGGATAAGCTTTCTCATTACTTAAGCCAAAATCAATAAGAAAGAGCATCTTTTAATGAAAGAGCAGTTTGAGCAACGTACTTCAGAAATAGGGTCCTGTTCATTCTTTGCTTTACAAATCGATCTCTTAGGTTCCTTAAGTGAGGTCCAATTGGTTGACATTGTGGTTTGTCTTTGTGTGTAAACTTGCAGCTTCAGAAAAGAAAAGATGAGCGACGGAGACAGTGGCAAGAAACCCTCTCTGAGAAAGAAGACGATCCAGTCGCAGGTACATAATGTGGAAATGCAAAACACCTTGAAAATACATCAAAGAATTCTTACATCTTTAAAATCCATGCTTTTATATTTTAGGATTGATTGTATGATAGAAAACATTCTTCACTGGTGCATTATTTTCATTTACATATATATGTGCATCTCTGTGCCTTGACACACATCTTTTCTATCTTTTCTTAATATTTGAATTTATTGTAGAAAACTGCTTATGACTGTAATGTATATTTAAAAGCTTCAAAAATTCTCTGAAAAATCAAGGTCGTGTTTAAAATAGGTGTTTCCTAAGTGATCATTTATCTACATTTTAATGTTTATTTTCCTTCTTCTGCAGAACAAGCCTAAGTAAGCATTCTGTAAGCTACAGAATATAATGAAGTATAACTGAATGAAATGGATGTATGCGACAAGTTATATGGGCAGGCTAAACGTCAGGTACTGTACTATGATATCATTAACTTCCGTGAACTACATAAATTAAGCTGATTATGCCTTCACTTAATTAACTGAGAATGACCTATTGATGTATAGGCCAAGTTAGCTAGAGACTGCTTACTGCACTGTACTTAATTTATTGGTTTTCAATTAGTTCTTTTTTGCCTGTGATTGTTAAGGAGGAAACGTTCATGTATATCTATAGTCTGTAGTGCCTAAATATGCATCAAGTTTATGTTTAAAATTTTATTCTAAATGGTATTTTTTACTTACCAAATGCTCAGATTCTTGTAAGTGTGGTTTTCCCTCATTATTGTATATAATTTGGCTTATTGAATGAGGCAAATATGTCCATTGATTACATTTGTTTGATATTAAATTATATTTATAAATGAATTTTCACATTACTTAATGAGAAATCTTGTTTGGATTTTAGAAATTAAAGCCTTTTTATAGAAAATTTGTTTTTATAGAAAAATTTTATATAGACAAAACTTGTTTTATAGACAATTTACTATTTCTTTTTTGAGTAATCTCAATATAGGTATAAACAATTAGATTTTTTTAGTATTTTTCCTTTAGAATTTTACTTTGAGGAGCCAAAGCAATGTTATAATGTAGAGTATTCTTGCCTTGCTCATGGTCAACCTGGATTCAATCGCTAGCTTGACCAGACTGATTCATGAAAGCAGAGGCAGGAGTAACCCCTGAGCATTGCTATGTGTGGCCCAAAACAGACACAAATTTTGCTTTGAGATATTTATTGAGTAGAAATATTATGATTTGTTTGCTTCTTATAATTTTCCTATAATTAATGAGACTATCTACAGTAAAATAACCTTCAAATTTTGATTTTTTGGTGGTTAGAGAAAGAGTGCAGCAGACAGGGTACTCTTCTTACCCTCAGCTAGCCTTGGTTCAATTCGTAGCATCCCATAGGGTCCCCTGAGCCCTATCAGAGTGATTTCTGTGCAAAGACATGAGTAACTACTGAGGAGAGCTGGGTTTGTCCCCAAAACAAACCTTTTTAATTACATAATTAATGATTTGTGATGACAATAATTTCTGCATGTTGCCCTCTACTATGTGGCTTTTATAATTTACTCATAAAGCAATATTTATTTTATCATTTTATGTTCACATAATTTAAAAGTTAGTATTTAATTTATGGGTACTAATCTCATCATAGAAATAATTCTTTCAAAGCATTTATTATTGATTATGATAGAGGTTGTCAAATTATGAAGTAAAAGAGAAAATATCCAACCATATTTTGAAAATGTGTCTTAACTTTCTCTAATCCAGGTTTTCATCTGAAAATGAGTTTAAAAACAGAACTGACTTTCAAGAATTTTGATATTTGCCAATTATTGTATATTCAGAATGAAATAGTAATTATTGTTGAAGTTCATGATGGTAGATATTTCAGTGGGTTGGAATAGCCAGAAATGGATTAAAGATTTAATTGCTCCTTCAAGACATACATGGATAACATTATAGCTGATAATCCACATTAAAATTCTATACAGAATTTAAATTAGCACTCAAGGAACTCATGGGAACATGAGGATTTAACATACTTCTTATTTGTGAATAATCCTGGAAGCTTATAAATAATTGTTATAATGTGAGGATCACAAATTTTAATCACATACTCACACCATGTGTATGATCTAGTTTTGGGAGAATAATTTAGCAATCATTTTCAAAAAGTGATTGCCATTTTTTTTCACATTTTCTGAGGGTTAGGGAACACTCCCAAACTGTGTTGAGGGTGCTCAGTTATAAATTTATATAACACTTAATATTACTTTACAAACCTGATAATTCAGTTTCTCAACCTGTATTGTAGTGCTGCATAAGCCCTAGTGTTTTGGGGCCAACAGAGTCACTATATTGGTTCTTAGGGGTTACCACAGACTACCTAGCAGCACTTGGGGACCATACAATGCTGATTTGTTAGCTTGGGTCCTTATTCATTCGCCAGGTTTATATTCTCACTCTTTGAGTTTTCCTCAATCTCTTCAACAGATTGGTGTGTGGATAAATTTTCTTTGGGTATTTTCTTGGCCCAATCATGCTTACAGTAATATTTTCCTTAAGTTCAGGAAAAATTCTTTGCTTTGACAATTTAGAGGATCCACAAAAAATGAATTGGAATCCCTTAGGAATATCAAATGACGCCTCTTCCTTCAAAATCCAAAATGAACTTATATGAAAAATTAGTAGGAGATAAATTTTATATTATCTTGGTAAGACTATATCAGAAGTTCATAACTAAATTTTTGAGAAGGTTAGGCTAGATCAGTTATACTCAAGGTTTATTTCTGGCTCTGCACTCAGGAATTACTCCTGGTGGTGTTTGGAAGAACATATGGGATATCAGGAACCAGACCTTAGCTAGTAACATACAAGACAAATGCCTGACCCACTGTAATATGGCTGCAGCCTCTCTAAGCTTTTATGTACAACATTTTATTAGACAGGTTATATTTGATTCATTTTGTGTATATGTGTGAGGTTAAGTTTAGATTATGAATTCAGAACTTATGAATTTGAGGTATAAATTGGGAACTTTTTAGTATAATTTACATAATAAGCCAAAGGAAAATATGCAATAACCTACAAGTAAATGCTAAGATAAAATGAAGGAGAATAATAGAGAAGAAACTTTATTGATGTTTTGTTATTAAGAATTTAAAGCGGGAGCAAAGGGACGGGCCGGGCAGATAGCTGGCTTCCAGTGCCTTGATCCTGGAGGCCAGCTCTACCCAGGTACTGGGGTTAGGGGACACCCCATTCCGGAGGCCTTTTCCCTAGATTGGGGGCTGCTGGGCAGGCTTGGGAGTCCCCTCCGCCGTTTCCCCATTTCTCCCCTTTGTTCCAGGTTTTCTCTGGTTGCTGGCCCGTGTGGACTCTATCGTGGTCCTCTGTCTTTCTGCCTTTGTCTCCCTACACTAATGGGGGGACGCATGGGGTGGAGGGCGGCTGAAGCAGCACTGGTGTATGTGTCGACATACACTGGTATTTTTTTTATTGGTCTCCATTTTGAAAATCATGCAAAGGCGCTAGGCCCTGTGCATACCATATATATTCAAAATAAAAATGAGAGGTTGGTCTCTCAGGCTAACAAGAGGCCAGTACTTTTTTTCTATGTGTTCACTCTTAGCTACTTCTTGGCGGATGCATTGTGCATTATTATTGCAATGATCTGCATAGCAGGAAAACTGGTAATCTTGAAGACAGAGAGAAATTGCTAAAAGGAGCGAAAAAATTAATAAGATTTCTGAGAAAAATAAAGTTTGATCATTCCAGGGAATTGCCAAAACTTCCAGAGAAAGGTAGACCACACAGAGATAGACTCAAAGAGATGGATTGATATCATTTTTTTGAGACAAATAATTTTTTAGTAAAGAATTAGTTCAAAATAAGAGCACAATGAAGTGTTGGAGTATTTGAGGATAAGATCTAAGAAAAATATATGAGCTATTTTTCTTGAACAATAAAGGAAGACAAAAGAAAACCCCCAAAATCACAAAAAACACACTTAACATGAGTGTTAACAGATTTAGAATTAGACCAGGGTCAATGATTGTTGTTTCTTCTTATCTTCAGTTATGTTACTATTAGTCTCAGATTAAATAAATACAGAAATTTGCTTTTTTCTAACATAATGTTATAGAGATGTCCAAAAAATGATGGTTTATGAGAGAAATCTATGATGGTTCCAATTTTAGTATATGTGCTGCCGAAGCGAGCACAGAAATCTATGATGGTAATATGAACACTTAACAGATTAAAAAGAAGAAAGATATGGGTATGGTGATATTTGTGACAGGATCAATGCATCATGAGTTACTTATTGAATGATTGTTACCATATTTTCTGGTGTATAAGACGACTGGCGTAGAAGAAGTCCCCCTAATTTTGCAGTTAAAACATAGGTTTAGGCCTATATTCGCTGTATCAGACAGAACATTCCTGTGCTACATGTGTTGCATGTGTTCCTGTGCTCATGTACCACAGAGAGCCAATCACAACAAGCAAAGGTTCAAAGGTTTACTGCAATAGACTTCCTCTCTGACTTTGGCAAATCTGAGCAGGTTTTTTACAATGTAGATTCGGGTCCAGAACATTGTCTACTTTGCATGCATCAAAAGCCTGCTTGAATTGGCTGAGTTAGAGAGGCGGAGTGTCCGAGCAGCCTTGCAGTGTCTGGTGCAGGATAGAGTTGGAAAATTCGTTTTGTGGCAATATTCAGACAATTTTTGTTTAGCGACATATTGAAACATTTTTTCGGGATATACTCGGTGTATAAGACGACCCCCCGATTTTCAGTTGACTTTTTTTTTTTTGTTTCAAAAGTCGTCTTATACACCGGAAAATACGGTAGATGGATTACAAGAACTACTACATTAGAAAAATGGGAAATCTTGAGTAAAGCTGAGATTACTTAAAACTTTAAAATACTGAAAGTTTGAGGTGCTGTATCATTGAATTAAAATGTGAAAAGAATGAATACAAATAATATTAGTATGCTTAGATATAAATAGAAAATTTGAAAAATTATATAACCTACTGTTATGTCATTTTGATGATGGATTAGAACAAAACTATAAGAAAATTAAGGTGCTATTTTTATTTGTAATATTGTTGAAAGTCAGGTTGTTTCAGACACATTGGCAAAAAAATCCTTTTCCTGTGGAGGTGAAGGTATTTAAAAAATGTAGAAATTCCAAGTGCTATTGTTGATACTACAGCTTTTGTGGCACATTGTTTTGACTTCTAGGTCTTCTAAAAGTAGAGGAGATAGGGTGGGATGGTTGTTCCCATGCTCAGTCCAAAATGTCCTGGTATTGTTATTTTATCTGCCTGAAATTTTGTTCAACTTGTTTTCTCGGCAGAGAGCCGTAAAGGAGTGGTAAAGTAGGGCCATTGGCAAAGCAATAGTGTGGTTGATAGATATAGTAGTCTTGAATGCAATAGGACACAGACTTGGTTCACTATATCCTCTTGAGATTGCCACTTTTTAGTTGCATGTTCAGTGTACCCATAATTTTAATGGCTTTTGAAAATAGAGTGAATCTTTGGAGCTAACCAAATGCAAATCTAATTAAATTTTTTAAAAAGATTCAAAACACACTTACCGTCAATCTTGATCAATTATATAGACTTCTTAAATTATTATGAGAAACAAATTTAACTGAATATATATGTTTATAGTGAATCAATAATGGTAAACTACAATGGGTGCTGTTTTTCAATAGATGTTTTAATTCTAGGGTGCATATTAGAAAATTAAGATATTAAAGCAGTAATATCAGGTCAGAGCAATAATACAATAGATCGGATTCTTGTCTTTCATGTATATGACCTGGACTGGATCCCCAGAAGCAAATATATTGCCCTAACCATTCCCAAAGTGATCCCTGAATTCAGAGCCAAGGGTAAGTCAGAAGATTGTATGTGTGGGCCTATATCAAAATAAATATTAAAAATAATGAAAATGTTCTAAAACATGGATAGAAAATCTTTTTATTTGCAAAGGTCCATTTAGATATTATAAAATAATTTGGGGATTATACAATACATGGGAGACAGTTATCAGGCAGCTGAGAGCCCAAACCACATGATGTCATGGCCTATACTATCCATTGGTCAGATATTTTCCAATCTTAAAATATCTCATTCTTGGGTCTGGAGAGAGTGTACAACAGATGGGGCACTCATTTGGTTGGGTTTGGTCCCCATGGGGCTCAATAAAACAGAAATAGTGGGAACCTACAGAAAACAGTGTTTCCACTTCTCTGCTCCACCAAACCTCAGATCTCTGGGGAAATACCTGATACAGGTCAGAATTGGTAAAGTCAACACAGCATGGATATTCAATTCCTGTGAGTCCCATGAAGCAACTTATAGAACTTTTTAATATAATTCTTTCATGATTTTCCATTAATTTATAATATTTTAACATAATTTCTAAAATTTTTTTTAATTTTTGGGTCACTCTCGGAAGCGTTCAGGGGTTACTCCTGGCTCAACACTCAGAAATCGCTCCTGGCAGGTTCAGGAGACCATCTGGTATTCCAGGATTTGAATCACTGACCTTCTGCATGCAAGGCAAATGCCTTACCTCCATGCTATCTTTCTGGCCCCTATATCTCATTATTTTAAAAGCACAAAAAAATAACACTTATGAATATACCTATGCTAACTGATTTTTTCTGTTTTATTCAATTCTTAAAAAATCCCATTATTATTATTATTATTATTATTATTATTGTGATATCTAATTATGCTCATTTGATAATGAAAATACTTAGCATTAGAATTAACAAACTCCCTGAAGACATCCCTTACACAATGACAAGATACAGACTTGGGTATCAATTTTCATATCCCTTGCTGATTCTCTTCCAGTATGATACCCCTCATTTATCAACAATCAATGTTACTTAGGAAATATTCACACTTCATTATAATAGTGACAGGATTAAGATTACAAAATTGAAACTGAGACACTTTCTCAATTAGGCAGGCATTTCAAAGTGCATCACTCCTTAATAAAAGCAAAAACAATACTGTCAATCTCAACCAGTTTATTATATACATTATACTTGAATGGTGTCAGCGGTATTAAGAGACTAAAACTGCCTCTGTCATACTGTAGATTGAGGAAATTTCCTCTAGTTTATAATTGGAATCCATTCAAAAAATTTTAAATAAAAACAGATTTTATTTGGCAAGACTGAAGAAAGGGAAGGAGATGATAAGAGAGTAAAGAGTAATGGTGCTTAAGAGACAGTGCAGGCTTTTTCAAAGTAAGAAAGAGCCCTCATACACAACCCAATATGAATGTAAGAAAGTATAAAAGTTCACATCTTTAGAGGCCAGAGCAATAATACAGAGGTAGGGCATTTGCCTTGCACATGGCTGACCCAGCATGGACCACAATTCAATCCCCTGGAGTCCTATATGCTTTCCTGAGCAGGAGCAATTTCTGAGTGCATAGCCAGGAGTAACTCCTGAGCATCAACTGTGTGGCCCCAAATTAAATAAATAAACAAATAAATAAAAAGGAAAAAGTAAATAAATAAATAAATAAATAAAGAGTACCTCTCAGAAGTAAAGACAAGGGTGACAAGTAGTCAGGCACCATGTACTCAGGCAACACAGGTGCCACAATTTTTTTTCTAAGCTAATTTTTTATGTATTCAAAATTAAGAATTTTAAAGTAATAATGATCATATCACATCTATATATCCACAAACTAAATATTTCCTTCAGATTTGGATTCTTTTCATTTTGTCTATGTTCCTAATAGCAAAACACTTCCATCAAGAAATACACAATTTCTTCCAACTGGAAGTTGCGACTGCCATTTGGCTTTGTGGGCTCTGAATGCCAATAAATTATCAAGCAAAGTAGTGGGTTTGTATTGCTGGGTGATTTATATTGAATTTCTTGAGGAAATGAATTACTACTCTGCAACTAGTAATCCAAAGAATAAAATGAAAAGAGGATTATGCCTGGAACTCAAGAGATTCACTGAGATGTCTCTTAGTATTCCACTACCCTACGTATCAAGTCAATGGTGAATTAAAACAGCACAATTTAGGCAACAGTGGATCCCACAATTCAATCTAGACAATTTGAGTCATCTCCAGGTAAGCAAGAAACTTTGAAGAAATGAGAGCAAAGCAGGCAGGACATAATAGAGTCAAACATTAATATTTCAGTTTGCAGAAATGAGAACTTAACTAATATGTATATTTCTTTCTATTTTATGAATCTATATGTATTTAAGCAACTTACTTTCTTTTTAGTTCTCATTGCCCTGCTATTTTTGTGTTTGTTTTTTGGGGGTCACAATTGGCAGCTATATTAAATTTATTAATACTAGCTAATTTGATAACTCAATAGTTCAGTTGTTGGAGATTAGAGACACACTGTGATTCAGTCTAAAGAATAAAATAATGATAAATGATTCCAAGGGACTCTATAAAATGTATTTAAAATGTACATATGATAGGTTAGAAGGAGGCAGAAATTTAACACTGACGTTTTCTCTCCTTTTTTTTTATTAACTTTTTTTTTATTTTAATCATAGTGGTTTTCATAATATTCACAGTAATATTCCATTTACAAATAAACATTGAATCAGGGGAATTCCCATCACCAAGTTGTCCTCCCTCTACCTCCATTCCCATTCTGTCTCCCATATCCTCCACCCTCTCCCCAGGGTCTTCTGGATTGAGTGACTCCCTCTGTTTCTGGTTTATTACTTGGTGATCTTATATCTGATTGGGCTTGGTATCTCCATTGCTTCTCCCTCTGATTGGGAGGTAGGATTAGATAGTTCAAGTTTTGTGGTTTTGTTTGGGGAAGAGTACCG
>PVKC010023021.1:0-17437 GCA_004027635.1 Crocidura indochinensis
GTGTTGCTCCAATTGGAGTCAGTTGTCAGGCAGAAACATTGACTACAGTCTAAGGACCTTAGCAAGGTCTCAATCTATGACTCTCATATGCAGAATGTGGGATCTTAGAAGGACCACCTCATTTTTCCTAGTTTCCTAGTCTGTGAAAAGAGATGATAATAAAACACACTTACTTCATAGAGTGCTACACTGATGAACTGAAGTAACATAGAATAAGTACATGTATCAGCTAGTGCACACTTCTAAAGCTTTTGCCCCATTCATACTACACTGGGAAGCATCATGTAAGTATAGGAGATATTACAACCAAGGCAGCTTTGGAACCATTCCTTAATTAACTTAAATATCTGCTGATAACAGCTCCTACATATTTATTTCTGAGTAGTGAGCATACTCATGCCTCTCCCTCTAATTTCAAGTTTTCGACTTCTGTTTGTTTTTAGGGCCTCACAATTGCAAGGCATTACACTCTAGCATTGAACTTTGTCCCCAGACTCAATTTTCCTTTCTTTTTATTTCCACAATAGTATGATCTTGAAGATTTTACAAATAATTTCATGAAGCTCAATCTTTGTGCCACCCCTTCCTATCTTATCTCCTGTATTGGGGGTTTCCTTTCAGGCTATCATCATTTGTTTTGGCTAGTAAAATCACTTGAGTCACAGGACATCTGATAAAGCTAGAAGAGAGGAGATAGACTCTGGAGATAAAATATGAACATTTTTTGGTACTAAAGTTTCAAACCAGGGTTTCATGCAATATAATAATCTTATATACTATATATATACTATATATAATAATATGTAATAAAACAATCATATGCTCTTCACTGATCTATATTTCCAATCCTTAAATGGAGTCTGTTAGTAACAGACTTTGAAACCTACAGTCAGAGCTGTAACTTTTTCTCTGTTCTTCAAGTGCTGGCAGTAAATTCTCACATCACTGGAGACTGGGAAGCTGCCCAGTCAAGCCCATGGGTGATGATAATGGGTGCTTTGGGGGCAGTTGGCCAGGCAATACTGCAGAGGATATAGTCACTAGATCCCTAGTAATAAGCCTCAGTCACAGAACTGAAAGATCTTAAGCTTCCTTGCCTCTTCTTTCAGTGACTGAACAATACAAGGTTCTGTGATCCTCTGCCAGCCAAATGTGTGCAAAGTCAGCTTCCTCCCCTAACACTTAGAATGATGAAATCAGAGTATTCTCTATTCTCTTTTTATCATCATCTTCATCATCACCCTCATCAAAACATTTAGCACTTTGTCAACTATTTTTGTTGGTGCATTACATATACTATTTCCAAGCAGTAAAAACATGCCAAGTTGAAAATTTTTTACTTTGTTCTCCTGTCTCTTGTTTTCCTGACCTCCATTTCCTTATACATTTCTGTGTATGGTGTATCCTGAGGTCTTCATAGTAGTCCAGGTTGCCTAGTTTTGTCAACCTAAGAGAGCCTTTTTATCTTACAATGTCCTGCTTCTTGTTTCAAATCTTCTTTACTTTCTTCCCTGCTTTTCTACCAATCATTCACCTGTTTATCTATACATCCACAAATCCATGCACTGTTTGATATGTTTACTAGCATATATTTACCAGCAACTGTTAGTCGCTATAATATTATGGCAAATGTCAAAGCTGTAGGAAAGGCTAACATTGAAGTCTGCTTCAATGGCAGGAAAAATGTTATAAGAAGATGATATTTAAAGATCCCTCAAGAAGAATGGGCCATCAAAAGGAGAAGCAGGAGTGGAGTGAGAGTGAGAGTGGAGTGGGAGGCTAGAGTGTTTCAGCAAGAGGGACCAGTCAATAAAGCCAGGAGGAGCTAAGTCAAACGGGTAGCACGTTCTAAAATCTATGATGTCCAATAACAACACAGTAATTGGAGGCCTTGAAGAGAGAATTGCTTAAGGTTTAGGTAGAGAGAGCTCAAGTTTAGAGTATACAAAGTCTGGACTGAGGATGGGTTTCATTCTCTGGGAATAAAAAGGAAGCTATTCGATAGTTCTAAGTAAGAAAGAGATGTTCTGAATTACATTAGTAAAAATAATTGTTTGGCTTTTGTGTGGAAGAACCTACTACTGGAGGTGGGAGGAAAGAGCAATTAAAAGTTGGGGCAGCAATGGGAGTAAAAGCAGCTGATGACTGAGATGTAGAGGCAATAGGGCAGTGGGAGGGATTCACACTGCTGAATTCACAAAAATAAAAAAATTCGTCATGCATAGTCTTTGTTTTCAAGAAACTTAGAGTTAAGAAGAAGATTTGCAAACTCACAAGTGTAATATATAATACATTTTATATTATATAATGTATATTATATTAATGTATATTATCAGTAATGTTCCAGTTATGTTTGTATCAGTAAAGAGATAGGCAAAATTTTCCTTAAAGCAGGATCTTTGATCTAGTGTAAAATCATATAACATGTTGCATAAATTAAAAAGGGAATTCTGTTTTCTCCTCTCCTGAGGTTACTACTTTTTGGTGGAGGTCAGTGTTAAATATATCAACAGAGAAAAATAATGACAAGGAAATATTCAAAACTGCAAAATAGGACTGATTCTGAGGAGCATAGAACATGTGAGAAAGGGGTGTCAGATATGCATGGTGATTGGGACTATTCTTTGCCTGGTTGAAGAATTAAACTTTAGTCCTGAGGTAAAGGAACATTAAACCTCTACTATTCTCTTGGAATATAGGTACAGGGCAGTCATATGGATTAGCTCAGAAAAAATTCCATTTCCAGGAGAATTAAGATGTGTTTGATGTCTTCAATGTTGCAAATTAAATTATTTACAGCATGAAATTCCTAAAGACATCTTTTGTTACTGATGAAAAGATAATGAATTACTAAATTAAATTTAGTAATAACTATAGGAATCCCTTCTAATTGACAAGTTTATTGTGAGCCATTGACCTTTATCTACACAATCATCCTTGTTGTGGTTCTGGTCCCACAGAACCTGGTTATAATTTTATCTTCCAGAGTGGAGAGGAAACACCAACTCACTGTGAGGACATACATGGTCAATTGTTTTTTGCTTTTTGTTTTTGTCACGTGGGGTCCTGGCTCTCCACCCATGTAGTAGCCAGTATAATGCCCTGCCACTTAAATATGTGTAAGAATATATTTTAGCAGCTGTAGGAGTCCACAGGACTTCCTTCTACTGGGTTTTTCCTTAGTACCCTGGAAAATAATAACCCCTCACATTGAAAATAGAAAGGTTTGTTTGCAATTGGAAAATTATGCTTTTTAGTTGATAGTTTTCTTTTTTCATTTCTTCCTTCCTTCCTTCCTTCCTTCCTTCCTTCCTTTCTTTCTTTCTTTCTTCCTTACTTTCTTTCTTTCTTTCTTTTTGAGGAGACTTAGCTAGAGTTAATTTAAAATGATTTGAAGTTTGCTAATGCAAACCTTTCACAAATGTTATACTTTATGGGAAATTGCCATTCCTTTTTCTGTTGGTTTAGGATTCCACTTGTCTTTCTATTTGTTGAGTTTTGATTTGTCTCAACAAGACACATATTTTGAAGAATAAAAGTGTAAAACCAGAAGCTTGAAGGAATATTTTTCTTGACTAATTTGACCTTAAAATATGTATTTGTAGCGGTAAAAATATGTTTAAGGAATTTTTTAAGTTGATAAAAATAATACATAATGACTATTATCAGTCTCTGTTAAGGCATGGGGAAAATATAAAGAAATAAAAAAAAATAGGGGCCCGGGAGATAGCATGGAGGTAAGGTGTTTGCCTTTCATGCTAAAAGGTTATCGGTTCGAATCCCGGTGTCCCATATGGTCCCGTGTGCCTGCCAGGAGCAATTTCTGAGCATGGAGCCAGGAGTAACCCCTGAGCACTGCCGGGTGTGACCCAAAAACCAAAAAAAAAAAAAAAAAAAAAAAAAAAAAAAAAAAAAAAAAAGAAATAAAAACATAGAATTAGGAATAAGATCATCATTGTGAACATTTACTACAAATAAATTTCCTGAGTCATCTAAGCAATATTATCTGTCATGTAATATGCTCTAATCATGAAGCTATGGACATGAAGAAAATTCAGTATGAAAACTAAGTTTCTAGGACAAAACAAAATCCTTTTGAAAGGCTAATAATCTTAAAATTCTTGCAAAATTATAAAAGATATTTGGTTTTAACCACACGTACCCACATCTTTGATCTTGTATAATTTAGTCTGTATTGCTTAATTATACAGCATAACTTTAAGTGGTTTCTTTAATTCACTTCCTCTTCAAAGGAGCAAATCTTTTAATGAGGTCCAAGACTATAAACATTTCATCTATTGTAACTTCAAAGTGAAAGGTTGTAAACACATTTGTATCCATTTAGCTGATGTTTTATAGATCTGAGGATCTCTTAGTTTTCTAACTTTCATGGGGAAGCATTTATTTTATTGGATTTGTCTCTGAAATATTGCTCCCAGAACCTGTACAAACAGGAATTTGCTGCATTAACATCTTTGGTCAAGTGATCTTTCTTGAAGTACTTTCTATTGGTTTCTGTGTTATAATTGCATTTCTGTCTTACACTTTAATATTTGTTTGTTTAATCTCATTTTCTTATTTTCTTACCAGCTTTGCTTCTTTTTTCGGGGGGGGGGGATATTGGAAGATAATGTTTAACTCATTATAAATGCATTTGATTGCTGAGCATTATACTTACTTTAAATATGTATCATGTGCTCAACCTCTGGGGTTGTACTTTTCATTGGTCTGAAAAAAGGAGAAAACAGGTACCATGTACTGAAATGACTTCCCAAAAATCAAATGTATTTGTCTCTAAGAGTCAGAAACACATCCACTTTTCCATCAGAAAAGTGCTTAAATCTGAAGCCTATAATCCAGATGAGATGAAATATTCGCAATTATTTGAGAGTATTCAAGAATTCAATATCGATGCTCAAAATACTAGACCAAGATGTAGAGAAGAGAATCAGTATAGGGAGGTAAGCCAATACTGGAAGCCAAGAATTTGACCATGGTATTAAGGAGCTTAACTGAAGGTTAAACATGACTAGTGAGCCAACAGGTAAATTAAAGATGAGGAACCAAGTGTGATAGGTAAAGTGAAGTAGTTTCAAATCAACATAAGCCATCACAGGGTACAGAGCATGACTGAGTGTTGGGTCTAGAAACATCTTGAAAAAATTTGATCCCTTATGAACCCAAATAGGATGATGACTTGAGCTCATTTTAGAAGTCTATGTAGTATCATTTGATAGGGTAGTCACATGATAAAGCTCTTTCTCCAAACACTCCACTCTACAGACCATAGCAGACACCCCATGCAGCTGCAAGAACATTAGGTTTAAATAAGACCTAGAAACCATCTAGCTTGGAAAACCTTGTGCTTTCCATATGAGCAATTTTTTTCTAGCAGCTTATAATAGATTTTATGGCTTTCCACCAAGCTAAACTCTTTTATTGTGGGACTCTAAATACCAGGATATGTCCTTGCAGGAGTCTAACTTGAGATTTAATGGGTGATCAAATCATGCTTTTGTTGTCTTTTATTTTTGTCAAGAACCTTTCAGATGGTTGTTATTGAATTGCACACCCTTTCTATTAGTAGCAGAATAGGGTCCCAGCAGCCGCACAGCTCCTTTCTCTAATTGTAGATTGTTAAAATCTCACACCCAGATGTAGTTTCTTATTCCCATCTTTTCTCTCTCTCTCTCTCTCTCTCTCTCTCTCTCTCTCTCTCTCTCTCTCTCTCTCTCTCTCTCTCTCTCTTCTCTCTCTCTCTCTTTTATTTTATTTTTTGGTTTTTGGGTCACACCCGGCAGCGCTCATGGGGTTACTCCTGGCTCTACACTCAGAAATCTCTCATGGCAGGCTCAGTGGACCATATGGGATGCTGGGATTTGAACCACCGTCCTACTGCATGCAGGGCAAATGCCCTACCTACTTTCTATCTCTCCAGACCCTCTTTTTTACGTATTTTTTAATTATAAAATCTTTAAGCATCATAATTACAAACACGATTATATTTAGGTTTCAGTCATAAACAGAACACTTCCCTTCACCAGTGCAACATTTCCACCACCACCAATCCCCCTACCCATCTCATTCCTCCCCCAACCCTGCCTGCATTCAAGACAGGCATTCTACTTTTCTCATTCATTAACTTTGTCATGCTAGTTGTTAGTGTATTATTCCCAACTTTGGTGTTCACTAAATTCTCTCCTACTCTGCCTCTGGTCATCCACCAATGCAAAATTGAAATAGGGAACTATTTCTTACTTATATGCCCATCTTAAAGAATTTAGATTAAGTGACTCATTAGAAAAATTGTAGAAAAATGTGAAAGAATATCCAGATTTCTTTCACTTGTACGTTTTCTGCTTCAATGTGAAAATTTATTTTTATTCTCTTGAAAATTCCAGAAAATAAAGGGAAGTTTTCTACATAACTATGGAGGTAATTTCTGTTCTTTCAACTATCATAAATGTTAATATGATTTTCTTTTTTATTTAAAAGAAAATGAATTTTGACTCCAAAACCAACAGAAAGCCTGGGCCCAGGATTCTAGAACAGAAATAAGCACAATATGTGTATCCTCTGAAATTTTTTTGGTTCTCAATAGAATTCATCATTTATAGCCTGGATGCAGTGCTTAGATGTATGCTTTTGTGTTAGCAGGAAGTCAGTTATAGCAAACTGTGGGAGGAGATGTTTATCTTGAGATAAATATTTGGGTGGGAGGTTTGTGTTTCAAGACACTGAACACTAATTGTAAATAAAACCGTTTTTGCAACGATTTAATCACTTCTTAGTCATTCTCTTGGAGGATCAAAAGCAGATTATGTATATTAGGGAACCTCAGCTCATGCATTTCCATTGAGTAAATTAGCTAAAGGAAACTGTATTACTTCTCCAGCTCCTTTTTAGACTCAGGCAAGATTACAAATCTCTATTGAAAACTCAACAAGAATAGCACACTTTGGTGGGAAACTATTAAATCTTGAGATGGGAGACTTAAGCCTTACCAAACAAAGAGAACATTGGCCAGGGAAAGATCAGGCCACAGCTAAGTTCTGTATCTGGAAACTGAAGATCATTGCTTCTAAGGCTCCTTCCAGTCTGATTGTCCCTAGAGCTGTGACACTCTAGGAGAGAGACTTCCCCCCAGAGAACCTCACTTCCACCTGTGGAGGTACAGACTTTCCTGTTCTGGTAAAAAGATGAGTAAATGAACAGGATGCAAAAAGCACTGATTTATATCTTGTTTCTTCCACTTTCAAATTGCATGATGTTAGAAAGCTCCTTGATCTTTCTTTCCCACAGTTTCCTTTCTACAGGGGATAGCAATTCCTATCTCCTGAGGCCATGTCAAAATTCAAACGGTTGATGTATACCTTAATTGGTAAAGTTTGTCTCACCTGGTTCCTTTTTTAAACATTGGCATCATATTTGAAAGATAATGCCTTGTTATCCTCTTCATAAAGACTTCAAACTTTTTTACATGAAGAGTTCTTATTTTAATGAAGTCTCATTAAATACCATCAATTCCCTTCAGGGTGTGCATGAGTTTGAATATTCTCTTTTCTTCCTTTTACATTTATTTTAAAAAATCAATAATAAATGCTGGGCCCTTTTCCCTCGGGCTGCTTTCACTACTTCGTAGATTTGAAAGTCATGTTATAGGCATGAGTGCAGCTGTGGTGTGTTCTGTGTATACATGTTGGGCTACTATGTGCATTAAGTTATTAGTATGTTTGCACAGATATTCATCACCTCAAACTCTAGATTTGAGGTTAAACTGAAAGATCTTTTTTATTGGAAAAGGAAAAGGATATAATATATCCGAGGTAATCCCTAATTTTTTTAGTAGGCAGAGTCAAGCCTGGAAATTTTGTGGGTTCTGAGAACCAGGAGGATACATGATAAAGCATGCACAGTAAACAGAGAACAATCAAATATTCTATGTATGTGCTTATCTATGTATGTGTATGTTCATGTACTTAGGACCTCAGCTATTTTTAATCAGGGCATTTCCAAGGATTCTATTGGTTTTGTTTTTGGGGTTTTTTGTTTTGTTTTGTTTTGTTTGTGTTTTTTGTTTGTTTGTTTTTGGCTTGGGTTTTGTGTTTTTTGTTTTGTTTTGTTTTTGGGTCACACCCAGCAGCGCTCAGGAGTTACTCCTGACTCTATGCTCAGATATCATTCCTGGCAGGCACAGGAGACCATATAGGATGCTGGAATTTGAACCTCCATCATTCTGCATGCAAGGCAAATGCCTTACCTCCATGCTATCTCTCCGGCCCCTGGACTCTATTGTTTTAATTAATTTCTCCAACCTACTCTCATCCCAGACTCTACCATATAGTACTTATAGTACTTATATTACACATCTCATTCTTCTTATTATAAAATTCAAGACCTTTGGTCTTCCATGGGTAGATGGACATTGTGCAAGCCACTTCTTCCTCTCTACTCTCTGCATAAGCCTCCTACCTGGCCTATGAGAAATCATGATGGTTCTCAGGTGCACACCAACTCACTCTCTACAGCTCTTTATGCCTGTTCCTTTCTCTGTCACAGCTCATGTGGTTTTCACCAGAAATCCTCCACGCTAACTTTACAGTGAACACAAACTTTTCTCTTTGTAGATATAAATCACCATCTGACTCACTTCACTCATCATAATAACATCCAATTTCATTCACATAGCAGAAACTCTCATGATCTTGTCTTTTCATATATCTGAGCAATATTCCACTGTGCATGTATACAATTTCTTTACCCAGTACCTGTTCTTGGACACTTGGACTGTTTCCAGATTTGGATTATTATGAATAGCACTACAAATGAACACAGAAGCTCAAACATCTTTTCTGCTTAGAAGTGGAAAATTATCGTATCATATGAAAAGTTCAATTTTTAGTTTAAATAAAAGACTGTACATATATTTTTCCAAAAGTTGATATTTTCACAATCAATGGCTTGAATGAAAATGAAAAATCAATGGCTTGAAAGGGGAGAGGAGGACAGGGGGACCCAGTCCCTACCCACCTACCCTGAGCGGGCTTAGAGGGCCCCGGCACATACTTCTCATGCACTGATGGTGGGAAGCATTGAATTTTGGACTGCACCTATTCTATACTAGTTCCTACCTTTCTGCAAGGAAGATGAATAAGAAAAAAAATACTCATAGATCTTTCATTTCACCTTGACAGCACTCTTGGAGGTATCATTTACCAATTCTTCTAGTTTTTATGAGGAAGGAATGAAAGCTGAGAAGTTAAGTAACTTGTCCACAATCATGAAATCACACAGCAAACAGAAAAGCCAGACTTGGCTGTTGACTTTAGACTAGGTATGTTCTATTTAGCCTCTATGTCTACTCTCAATCTGTTCCCCTATCTGCAGTTGGATTACTGGGAGTGAGAAGAAGAAATGATGCACGAATAAAAGCTCTGTGGATGACCTTGTGTATCAGGTTTGTCAGTTTTGCCACTCTGGCCTTGCATGGGATACTGTATTTCACTAACTGTGGGGATGTAACAGTACCCAACCTCCTCAATCCAATTCATCACATGCTTTATAAAATAGCTCAGATGAAAATGCGATAACATCATAATTAGTTCCATTTTGTAACCAAGAAAAACCAAGAAACAGAGATTACCATGAGCTTATGGAGAATTAAGATCTTATGAAGAATTAGGTCTATAAGACTCTCCATAAGATATCTTAAAGTCTTATGGAGAATTAAATCCAGAAAATGTTAGGTCATGCCTTTTTCACTCAGTCTCCCAAAACTTTACTCCACTGAATTGCCTAGAATTCATTTATCCATTGGGTACCTTACCAAGAGTCCAGCTTTACTTCCACCTGGTTTGTAGATTTTTCTTTTGTATCTCCACAATTATCCTGAGGTGAACTATGCCACCACTGTCTGACCCTGGGAGAAAATTAGCCTCCCAGAAATAAACAAAACTGCTCCAAAAGAACCTGAGAGGGAAATCACAGGTCAAGGTCAAAGTTCCAATCTCAATTGTGCCCTACAATCAGCTACACAGATTTCTCAACCTCTATGAGTCAGTTTTCTCATCCTCATTATAAAGGACCTCGGAAATACCTCAGGTTTTCTGTGATCTCTAATTAGGACCTCTGTCTTCATTCATTCTGCCAAAATAAAATACCATGAATTCATCATGTGGAAGTTCCTCATCATGTGAAAAATCAAGAAGCCTCATGTCTAGTTTTTAGATGGAGTTGTATGCACACACATGATATATGAACATTGGCCATGGGAGGCAGTGCTTTGGGATCTCTTTTGTTATAAAGGCAGTAAATAGAGCACAAAGGTCTTTCCCTCATGTTATCATCCGTCTCAGTTTTTAAGTTAATTTTCATTAAAACATACAATAGTACAAAAAAGATCACAAATTGTCAAGTCAATAGCTCTAAGAATCTTCACAGCATAAACTTTTCCTAACCAGTGCCCTAATCATCCAAAAGAGCAGTAACATGGCTTTGTTCCAGTCAGGCTGCTACAAGAGAAATTATTAGCCTTACATCTAGCTTCAAAGATATATGTAGCTTGTTTTCCTGTATCCTATTAAGGCACAAACACTCATTGAATTATATTGAGGAAATTTACTCTAATTCTCATCTTGTTGAAAGTTTTTATTCTGAATGGGTGCTGGATTTAATCAAATGCTTTTTCTGGATTTATAGATATGATCATATAATATGATCATATAATTTTTCTCTTATTATTATGGTGTATTATGTTGGTTGATTTGTGTATGTTAAAAATATCCTTGCTGGGGCTGGAGTGATGGCACAGCAATAGGGAGTTTGCCTTGCACGTGGCTGACCTAGGACAGATTGTGGTTAGATACCCTGGCGTCCCTTATGGTCCCCCAAGCCAGGAGCAATTTTTGAGTGCTAGCCAGAAGTAACCCCTGAGCGTCACAGGGTGTGGTCCAAAAAGCAAAATATATATACATATATATCGTTGCATCCTTGGGTAAAATCCTACTTGATCGTGGTGTATGACCTTTTTAATGAACGTTGGAATCTATTTGCTGGTAATTTGTAGAAGATCTTTGACTCTGTGTTTATTAAAGATATTGATCTATGATTTTCTCTCTCTTTTTTTGTGGTGTCTCTTTCTACTTTTGGTATTAGGATGATGTTTACTTCATAGAAACTGTTTGTGAATATTTCTATTTCTTCAATTTCCTGGAAGAGGATTGGGAGTAGGTCTTCTTTAAAACCTTAAAAGAATTCACTTGTGAATCATATGAGCCTTGGCTTTTATTTTGGTCAAGACTTGATTACCATGTTAGTTTCCTCAAAAGTGATAGGCCTGTTCAAGTATTTGAACTTATCTTAATATGTCTGTTCGGGTACTTGAACTTATCTTGTATCAGTCTTGGGAAGTCCAGGAATTTTTCCATTTCCTCTAGGTGTTTTTTTGTTTTGTGACAAATATTCTCAGAGTAATCTTTGCTTATACTTTGAATTTCTGTACTGTATGTTGTAACATATGCCTTTTATTTTTAATACAGTTATTAAGGTTCTCTCTTTTTGTGAGTCTTGCTAATAGATTATCAATTTTATTTACTCTTAAAAAGATCAAACTCTTGCTTTTATTGTTTTTTTATTTAATTAATTAATTTATTTATTTTGGTTTTCGGGTCACACCTGGCAGCACTCTGGCTCTATACTCAGAAATCACTCCTGGCAGGCTGGGGGACCATATGGGATGCCAAATTCGAATAACCATCCTTCTGCATGCCAGGTAAATGCCCTACCTCCATGCTATCTCTCGGACCTTTTTGATTTTTTGATTTTCAGTTTATTAATTTCTGCTCTAAGTTTATTATTTCTTTCCACCTGCCTGCTTTCAGCTTATTTTTGTTGGTAATTTTCCAATTACTTAAGCTGTGAAGTCAAGTCCTTTCTTCCTGATGCTTCCAAAATTATAAACTTATCTTTTAACACTGCTTTTGCTGTGTTCAACACATTCTGACAGCTGTGTCCTCATTCTAGTGTGTTTACAGGAATCTCTTGATTTTTCTCTCTGACCCATTTTTCTTCAATAGTGAGCTTTATAATTTCCAGGTTTTTAGAGTTATTTCTTTATTCTCTTTGTAATTCACTTCTATTTTCAGTGCATCATGATCTGAGAAGACAGTTGATACAATTTCTATCCTCTTGATTTGTATGTTTGTAGCCCAACATGTATTCTATCTTGGAGAATGTCTCAGATGCATTGAAAAAATTTGTGTTCAGCTTTGTGGCCATTAAAAACCCTATATACATCTATTAAGCCCCTCTCTTCCACTTATTCCTTGAAAGCCAATATTTTCTTGCTGAGTTTTAGCCTATTTTATCTATTTTATAGAGTTTAGTTGTTATCTCCAACTACTATTGTATTACTATTGTTGTCTTTCTTCAAGTCTCTTAGCAGTTGTGTTAAGTATTTTTCAGGCCCTTCATTGTTTATGTATGTTTAGGAGTATGGTTTCTTCCTGATGTACAATGTCCTTTTATTATTAAAAAATTGACTTCTGGGAGCCGGGAGGTGGCGCAGGAGGTAAGGTACCTGCTGCCTTGCCTAGGACGGACCATGGTTCGATCCCCTGGTTCCCATATGGTCCCCCGTGCCTGCCAGGAGCGACTTCTGAGCGCGTAGCCAGGAGTAACCCCTGAGCGTCACTGGGTGTGGCCCAAAAACCAAAAAAAAAAAAATTGACTTCTTTGTCTCATAATCCTTTTGAGCTTGAATGTAATGTCATCTGATATTAGTATAGCCACCTCAGGCCTATCTGAGGGTTTTTTCTTGAAGGATTGCCTTTCAACCTTTGACTTTGAGTGTATTTGCTCTGACTATTCAAATTTGTTTCTTGCAGGAAGCAGAATGTTGGATTCAATTTTCTAATCCAGTCTTTATCCCTTAATTGCTGCATTTAATTCATTGACATTGAGAGAAATTATTGTCATGCAATTTTGTGTCATCTTTTTGTAGAACTTTTGTATATTTATGTAGTTTGTCTGGTCTTAAAGTACCTTCTTCAGTTATTCTTTTAATGTTGATTTTGAGTCTATATACTTCCTGAGCTCTTGCTTATCCATGAAGCTGTGCATTGTTCCTTCAAATCTGAATGAGAGTCTGGATATGTAAAATATTCTTGGTGAGACATTCATTTTGTTGTGGCTTTTCAGTATATCCAACCATGACCTTCAGAATTGGAGGGTTGCCTTTGGTAAATATGTTGTAATTCTTAAGGTTGCTCTTTTATATGTATTTCCTTCTTTATTATTGCTGATTTCAGTATTCTATCTCTATGGTTTTCAACATTGTGATTAGGCTATGTCTTGGGGTAATTTAATTGGAATGCTCTTTAGCAATTACTCTTCAGGTATCCAGGATCTCTGTACATGAGTTCTCCAGTGCTGGCAACTTCTCAGCAATGATAACTTTGACAAATGCTACTTTATAGGAGCTTTCAGGAGTTGTCTTCTTATTCCACAGGATGCTGATGATTCTTTTGCTGTTCATTTTGAATTTATCTCAAAGTTTTCTAGTTGGTATTCATTTAAGAGTCTTTTCAATCTTCTTCTATTGTCTAGAGATATTGTTCAGCTCACCTTTGAGCTCACTGATTCTTTCCTCGGCAGTTTTTACTCTTCTTGTTTAGCCTCCATGTAAGTTTGTCACTACACCGAAGTTTTTCAGTTCTGTCATTTTTGTTTGAAGTTTTCTCTTTCCTGCTTTTATATCCTTATGAGTCTTGTTGACTGTCCATTCCACGATTTCTTTGAGTTCCAAAACATCCTCAATATTTCCCCTCTAAAGTCCTTATCAGAGAAGTTATATAGCTGACTGATATGTGTTGGATCTTTAGAGCTACTATCTTTGCTAGACATGATGGGGTTTTATTGCATGGTTTTCCCATTATGACTTTTGCAGTCTGGAGGTATTTATCATATGTTGTGATATGTCTCAATGACTACAAGTAATGTGTGGCAGCATAGCAAAACAGAGCTGCTGTGCTCCTCTTAGGGTACATTGGCATGAATGTGAAAAGTGGGTGCTTCTGAGACACAAAGAAGACCTTGTTGCCATTTTATATATCTGCCTCAGATTTTTGAGTCTGAGTGGCTAGGCGGCACTCAGATAGGGAGACTGGAAGACCCCTCCCCTTGTCCTAATGCTTCTCTCTCCCATAGGGCACACTGATGTATGTGCAAAAATGGGCTTAAGAGTTGAAAAGAGGACCCCAGTGCAGCTTTGTCTGTTTGCCTCAGTTTCTTGGGAATTTGTGACTGAGTGGAGCACACTGAGGGTGACAGAAAGACCACTCACTTGTTCTGTTGTTTCTCTTTCCCTTGGGGTACATGCATCTGGGTGCAAAAATGGCACTCGTGAGTCACAAAGAGGACCCCAGTACCACTCTGTCTGTTACATTTTCTTGGGTTAGCAAAAATGGAGCTTCTGAATCACTAAAGAGACCCTACTGTCACTCTGTCTGTCGCGGTATTTTACATCTTTCTTTTAACAAAGAACAGCCATTTTAGTTCATAAAGAGAAATTGTTTTTTAACATTCTTGGTTAATGACAAAGGAGAAGCATGAATAATAACTTCAAAAGTGATCCTTTAACTTTGAGAAATCAACACAGAGCTGTAAGTCTGCCAAGATGAAACGATCAATGATTATTTAAATTTCTTATCTTGGAGAAAATTCCTTAGACATGAGGCTTCAATCATGCTCAGGCTTTCTCCAAAGACTTATAAAAATATGACAGAAGTGAATTTAGTAAGTGGAATTTTCTAAATATTTTCTTGCTTATCACCATTAGACTTCTTCACAGAAAATAGGAAATACTTTTGTCCTTTAGCCACATTCAGTGGCAGTGCTCAGAACTTATTTTTGGCTCTGTGCCCAGGGATCACTCTTTGTGGGATTGGAAGACTATATGTAGTGTGCCAGGGCTCTAACTGGAGTCAAATATCTTGCCTATGTACTATCTCTTTGATCCCAACTATTGTATTTTTTTCTGTTATATCTTTATTTAAACACCTTGATTACAAACATGATTGTGGTTTCAGTCATGAAAAGAACACCCCCTTCACCAGTGCAACATTCCCATCACCAAAGTCTCAAATCTCCCTTCTCCTCACCCCACCCCCGCCTGTATTCTAGACAGGCTTTCTACTTCCCTCATTCATTCACATTGTTATGATAGTTCTCAATATAGTTATTTCTCTAACTGCACTCATCACTCTTTGTGGTGAGCTTCATGTTGTGAGCTGTAACTTGCAGTGCTCTTCTATTTTTGTTAATAAATTTTTATTGTGACCAAAATGCATTACAAATCTTTCACAGAATTAATTATGGTACATAGTGTCAATGAATGAGGGGCATTCCCATCACCAGTGTTGTCCTCCCTCTAACCCTGTTCCTAGCATATATCCCATATCTCCCTCCTTTACCCCCCCAGAATACTAGTGTAATTGATCTCCACTTTACAGCTTGTTGTAGATTGGGTATCTATTCTGTTGTCTTTGGAAATAAAAAGAATAAGAAAAAAGGAAGAAAAAAATTGGTAGCAACTACCAGAAAAGGAAGAAGAGAAAAAAAGTGCACCCAGCAAAGAGGAAGAAAAATCACCAAATAATAACCACAAGAGTGAAAAAGAAAGGAAAAAGTAGAAGAAAAAAAGAAGGAAAATAAAGTCAAAAGCTAACAAATCAAAACAAAACAAGAAAAAGAAGGGGTACTGGAGTGGTAGGGTTTGGCGCTTCCCCCACTTTTTTTTTCATAGGCACAGTAAGTATTAGGGAAGAAAGGGAATTCCTATGACCTAAGAAATTCAGGATTTCTCTATCCTTGAAGCATAACCATCATGGGACCAACCATTGGCTCCATATATATACCAACTATTATATTTTCTAAATACAGCTGCTGAAATGGTTTTGCAGTACTGTCAGAATTAAGATTTTATGGTTAAGAATTATTTTCTGATTAATAACTATCATTAAGAATTATGATTTTGCAGAATTTTCTTTTAAGTCTATAGATTTAACATACTATTCCTAGTATATTCTCTGTTTCTTGCACTATTCGACTATTTACACATATTCAGTCTTTTATATTTCATGAGAACTTTTCATAATACATGCTATCATTGAACCTTTCAGAGAATTAATAATGATTGAAAGAAAGAAAAATAATAAAGAAATGTACAGCTAACTCAGCCAGTGATTTTTAGATCTGAATTCAGAGTGATAGCTCTGGCATCAATCCCCAGCACCACATGGCTCTGAGAATTGCTCAGAGCGATTAAAATTTTATTTTAAACCAATGTTATTCTAGTACTAGAATTTATAATATCATTAATCATAGTTTTATGTATACATTATTCCAACACCACACTCATCACCAGTGGCTGCTTCCCTTCAACAGTATCCCAAGAGCTTTTCTAGTCACCCTTCCTCCAATGAAAACTCTATAGACAAACTCTCCAGCTCTGATGAATTTGGCCATTTGTTGTTCCTTTACCATGTTTATTTTCTACCTATGACAGAGTTCGGTTTTTTGTTTGCTTGTTTGTTTTGTTTTGTTTTGGGGTTACACCCAGTGGCACTCAGGTATTACTCCTACCTCTGAGGTCAGAACTTACTCCTGGCAGGCTCAGGGGACTATATGGTACCCTGGGATTCAAACCTGGGTCCGTCCTGTGTTGGCCTCATACAAGGCAAACACCCTACCCTACCATTGTGCTACCACTCTCCAGTCCCCAACAGAATCCTTTTTAAAAATACTTTAGACGAACAGAGCTATATTAGCTAAGTAAAAGAACAGATAATACCTCTGTCCTTTCTATACAGTCATTAGCTTTGGCTAATCCTCTGATCTGGCTGCCACTAAGCTTCTATGCTATTCATTTTTATTTGCAGCATCTGTGAGATCTGGTCCATTGACAAGATTCCAGAATGCTTCTCTTTCATGCCTGAGTTGTCAACCACTCAAGCAAGCATTTCTGCACCCTTTTGACTTTTAAATCCCTTTCTCCCTTCTTGTTCCATGTTCTCTTGTTCCATAGTCTTGTAATCTCTCTTCCTTCCCACTGTCACTTTTACTTAGGAGTTTTTTGCCCCTGTCCTAACTCATCATCTGACTACTTTACTCTCTTGACTATCTAGATCAGTGGTCCTCAAACTACGGCCCGCGGGTCACATACTGTATTTGTTCCCATTTCATTTCTTCACTTCAAAATAAGATATATGCAGTATGCATAGGAATTTGTTCGTAGTTTTTGTTTTTACTATAGTCCGGCATCCAACGATCTGAGGGACAGTGAATTGGCCCCTGTTTAAAAAGTTTGAGGACCCCTGATTTAGATGCTCCTGTGCTCTTACTTAACTCCACCATACAACTGCTCTCAGCTGCTAAAGGC